>JAVSCE010010557.1:0-233822 GCA_032199065.1 Smutsia gigantea | reverse complement strand
TTGATTTTGGTCTGAATCATATTCCTCTGTCTTTTCATGGCTGTATAATTTGGTCACTGATAGTTGCCACGTATGTCAGCTGGGCTCTTTAAGACTTTAAAAAGAAGAAAAAAAAGAGAAAAAAAGAAAAAAAAGGAAAAAAATGAAAGAAAGAGAAAAAGAAAAAAAAGAAAGAAAAGAAAAAACAAAAACAAAACAAAAAACAAAAAAAAAACAAAAAAAAAAAAAATGCCCACCGGACGTAGATTCTGTGGGAATGCTCTAGGTGGCGCTATTGCCCCACTATTCCACAGCTGTGACTGTGCCGCTCCGCAGGGCCCTTTATCACTCTGGCAGTGGTGGGAACGAATAGGAGGCTGTTGATCTCAGTGAGAAGTGTTAAGTATGGCTACGCTTCCTCAGTCGCCAGCTAAGGCGTCTGACACTCCCCAGGACTCCCAGCCTGCTGGGCTGAGTGTGCCGGGGTGATCCGGCTCCTCCGCTGGGCTCCTGTCTCTTTAAGACCTCAGAAAGCGCGCACTTTTTTTTTTCCTTCCCGGGAGCCGGCTGCAAGCACCCTGGCACATTCCCCGCTCAGATCCTTCACCTCTGTCTCTCCAATCTCCGCTGCACTGCGCAATGTGGGTCAGCGCTCCCCGCGCAGATCCCCGGGGCTGGCTACTTCGCGGGGTGTCCTTCCACTCCCTCCCGGCTCTGCCTCCTCTCCTCCTGCCGGTGCGCTGGGGTGGGGGAGGGCTCGGGTCCCGCCGGGTTGCGGCTCCGTATCTTACCCGCCTCTTGGGGTGCCGAGTCCTCTCGGGTGTAGCTGCACGCTGTGCGCTTTCCTGTGTATTCTCATCTCTCTTTTAGGAATAGATGTATTTTCTGTGTTTTCGTAGATAAATATAGTGTTGGGAGGAGATTTCTGCCGCCCTGCTCACACCGCCATCTTCCCGGAAGTGACTCCAGATCTTTTTGTCCCTTTCCCTGAAACATACAGTGTAGTCGTCTCCTAAAACCTCCCATAATAGGCCACAGAGTAATACCTTATTCTATTCTCTTCCCCTATACATTTACATGAAACGAAATTCAGCACATACATAATAAGATTAGGTGTGTTTCCCAAAAACTATACAACAACGGACATTTTAGAAAACAAATGTGTCCATTACACAATGGCTATTAAATTAGATTATGCATATGTCATACACTATATTTCTTTACCAAATAAAATAACGTGAGGAAATAGAATTTATCAACCACCAGTACTGCACTGTTTCGATCATGCACACTGAATGCCTTATGGATGGGGAGTGTCACTTCACATGTTACATGGTTTTTGTTTGTATGGCAGAAAATCGTAGACATCACAATCAAAATTTTGTGTATTCTAGGCCCCATCTCTCTCCTCATTGTTTAAAATTTGCATTTATAAATAAGGCAAATTGATGATGAGTTTGTTAAAACTTATAAAAACCGCAAGTCTTAAATGTTTGATCTTAGGATTTGTCTAGTGTCTCTGATTTGGAAATGACGCTCCTTTGCTAGCTCAGGTCTTGTACTCCCCGCTCATACATCAGCCCTGGTTAGGAGGACCATACAGGTTTATTCTCATCATTCATTCTCATTCAAATGAGTCATGTGCAAGGGTAGGGTCAGGGAACCACATGTGAAGTTTTGAGCATAAGATTTAATTTCCCTTGGGAACATCTCTGAACCAGAGACTCACTTTTACATTTGTTCCTAAAGGTGAGGTTTGCTGTAGGAATAGCCTACCTCAGTCCTTCAGAGCATGTACATTTCAATCTTGAGAAAAATCAACAGGATTGAGACACCACCACCAGTCCTGGTATAGGCACCAGTTAGAACCCATTAGACTGAGGACGAATTCAGCCTCGTTTATTAAGGGACCACCAGTCAAGGGTCTGAGAGCAGGAGATGAGGAGCAAAGTAAGAAACAAATGGTAGATGCAGGTACACTCAACCCAAATTTATATAGTTAACTAAATATTAAGACTTTTTGGACCGAAAGAAAAGAGAGATCAAATGGCTAAAGACTCCAAATTTAAAAGCTATCCTCTTTCCACAAACCTCAGGTGACCTGTTTTAGCTTTTGGGGATTTAAAATCCATCTCATTCTGTTGGATTTCCCCTTTACCTCTGATACAGAGTAATCATATTTTCCCTCTAATATAAACATTTAAGGCTGTAATTTCCCTAAGCACTGATCAAGCTGTACCCCACAAATTTTAATATGCTGGATCATTATCATTCAGCTGGAAAGATTATTCAATTTCATTAGTGATTTCTTCTTTGACCCATAAGTTATTTAGAAGTGTCTTGTTTAATTTGAAACTATTTGCATTTCTCCTAGGTATTTTATCAGTTTTGATTTATAATTGTACCCCTGGTGGCCAGAGAGCATACTCTGCATGATTTCATTCCCTTAAATTTACTGGGGCCTCACTTCACATTCCTGCATAATGTCTGTCTTGGTGAACATAACATATGCTCAAGAAAAGAGGATGTTTCTTGAGTTTTTGGTGCAGCCTCCTAGAAATATCAATTAGGTCAAAGTGGTTGACATTGTTATTGAAACAACATATTGACTTTTTTAGATGTTTTATGAATTTCTGAGAAAGTGGTTTTAAAAATCTCCAGCTGTGTCTTTAATTCTGTCAGTTTCTGCTTCATATGCTTTGAAGTTCTGTTATTAGGCACATAAACATGTATAACTGTATATATTCCTTATAAATTGAACATTTTATCACTATGAAGTATCCATGTCTACCTCTGGAAATACTTTGCCCTTAATGACTAGTCTGTCCAATATTAAAAGAGCCACTCCAGCCTTCTTAGGCACACTGTGAGCGTGAAACACCTTTTTTCCATCCATTTGCATTCGTCTTACCTATGTCTTTATATTTAGAGGGAAACCCTTGTAGATAATAGATACCTGAATCACCCTTTAAAAATATGTATCCATTTTAATAATCATTTCCTTTTAATTGGAATGCTTAGTCCATTAATACTTAATGTAATTATTGACCTAGTTATGATTTTGGTTTATCCTTTCACTGTTTTCTTTTTGTTAATTCTGGTTTTTTGTTCTTCTTCTGCATTCTTTCAGATTACTTAAGTATCAGAATTTTATTCTAATATATCTCTTGGCTTTTTTAACTTGACTTCTATATTATTTTTAGTGCCTGCCCTAAGGATTACAATAAGCATTCTCTATTTTTCATTCTACTTACTGTTACTATTAGAACATTTCACATATAATGTGGAAAACTTGCAACCATCTTTTATACCACAGTTGCCATATGTATTATACATACATAAAATTATAAACCTCCCACGACAATTTGGTAATATTTACTTTAAACTGTTCTGAAGAATTTCCTTTAGCACTCAGTATAGTGCTACTGGAGATGGATTATCTTAGTTTTCCTTCTGTATTTGAAAATGATTTCATTTCACACTTATTCTTCAAGGGTAATTTTTCTGAATATAAAATTCAGGTTTATCTTTATTTACTTTCAGGATGTTGCTTCACCGCTTTCTCACCCATAGATTTTCTGTTGAGAAATCCGCATTAATTCAAATTGTTGTTCCTCTGTAGGGAACGTGCTGTTTTTCTGTGTCTGCTTTCAGGATATTTTTCTCTTTAGCATTTGGTATTTTCACTTTGATATTACTTAGGCATGGTGTTCTTCATATTTATCATGCGTGATGTTTGTGAAACTTCACGAATCGTTACGTTTATATATTTCACTAAATTGGAAAAATGTTGGACCTTATTTTTTTCAAATATATTGTCAACCTGATTCTCTTTTTCTGGGACTCCAATTGTATGTGTGTTAGATGTTTTGATATAGTTCCACATGTTCTTGAGGCTCTATATTTTTTTCAATTTCTTCTTTTTTTTCCTCTCCAAGTTTGCTGATTTTCATACTATTTGTTGAGATTGCTTTTTTAAATTCTTGGATGTTGTATTTTTCATGTATATAATGCCCATTTGTTTTCTCTACAGTTTCTATTTTATTTCTATTTCCTATCTGTTTATTCATTGTGAGAATACATTCCCTCAAAAATTAAAAAATACTTGTCTGCTAATTGTAGCGAATGGAATACTTCAGGATTGTCTTTTCTATTCAAAATGAGTCATGCTTTTTGGCTTTTCATATGTAGAGTCATTTGGGATTGTATTTTGAGCACTGTTATATTGCGGAAGCTGAGGATTCTGATTCATTCATTTTAAAACAGTTTAAAGTGTGTTGTTATTAATTTTGCTTTTTGAGCACACAATTAACTTGTAGGAATTCAACTCCAAATTCTGTATCTCTATCTTAGTTTAGTTTATTCTACTTACCCTTTGTTGGAGGCTGTCAGGAGCAGGTGTGGTTCAAAAGGAAAACAGATTTGGGTGGAGTTTATACACAAAATTTGGAGGTTTCTTTCCCAAGTTCTCTATTTTATTGGATCCCCTTCACTTTTAAGCAGCTATTAGTTGCCAATTTCTGTTCTCTGGTTCTCCAAGGCACAAAGATCTTAGATTTTCCTTCAAACTTATATCACTATGTGTATGGATAACTTTTATCAAAATCTTAGACGTAGAAAATCATCAAGCTATCCTTTTCCCCATATTTTTACTCCTGAAAGAATCTGTCTGCTGTTGTTCACTTTTGGTGTCATTATTTAGTTTAAAAATTGGGTGAAATGAGCCAAGAGTACAAATTTCCAGGTATAAAGGAAATGTCATGGTTATGCAATGTACAGCTGTGGTGAATAATACTATACTGTATATTTGAAGTTGCTAAGAGAACAGATCTTAAAATTTTTAATCACAAGAAAAAAATTATTTAACTATGGATGGTTACAGATGTTAACTAGACTTACTGTGGCAATCACTTTGCAATATATACAAATATTGAATCATTATATTATATGCCTGGAACTAATATAATGTATGTCAGTTATACAATAAAAAATTAATTTAAAAATTGTCCAGATTTTATTGTTCTTATTTCAGTAGGATTACATTCTGTAGGAGTTTACTTTGTTATACCAAAAGTGGGACAGTGACCTTGTTTCTGGAAGAACAAGATATTCCAACTACCCAGGGATATTTGAACTTTTTGGGTTATCTAAGTGGTTATGTGTTGCCTAGTTATTTTTTCCCAAATGTCTATCGATAAGTGGAGCATGAAAAAGAAATCCCCTCTGGGGCAATAGGAATGCTATACCACATACAAATATCTAAGGAACCAGAGAAGTTGCAGTGTATACACTTGTTTTAATTATAATAAAGAGCCCTCCAGAAATATGAGCAATGAAGCAGGAGAATTTACTGGCTTAGGGATATTCCTGAATTAAAAAATTCTTCCCCATTCATCTCAAATGCTTGGTAAATATTGTAAGTTCCTGTACAGCCATTCTTACATAAAGATTGGACTGTCAATAGGAATATAATTAGTGTCATGTTTTCTGGTAGTGATGTTTTTGAGCCAATCACCCATAACACCTTTCTTAGCAATTTCACTGATAATAGAATTTTCAGAATAGATTACTAAAACTAGAAGCTGAACATACAGTCACAGAATAAAAAGGGTACCTGGGACAAAATTAGTTAACTTCAAAATTAACATTTTATTGACTACCTGAGAGAATCAATGGTTATGGAAGTATAAAAATATTTAAGCCATCCTGATTGAAAATACTTATCAAGTATATAAGCTATCCGTATTGACTAAAAGAAAGATAGAAAAGTATTTTGTCAAAAAAAGAAACAATTTCTGCAGACAATATTTGGAACTTTGAGGAAGTGCATGTGTGTGCACACATGCTTGAGATATGGAATGTTTTTCACTGAATATTTTTTAAGCAAGAATTCTAGTAGAAAGGGAATTTAACAAATGTCATTCTTTTTTGTGGATTCTTCCCTATTCATGTCATTCTAATTTATCAATCCTGCTGAGAAGCTTTAAGACTAAGGCTGTTTCTTACTGAATAAAATTTTCATTTTTATTGTCTAATTCAATATGAATTTTTATTAGATTTGATGAATTTTTACATCAGTTTCTCTGCAATATCCTAATGAGTTTTTATTACTGTGGGGCACTGGATGCTGCCATCAGATTAGTACAGAAGCACATGTTAATTATTAAACTTCGTATAAATAACACATATTCACTTATGTAGTATCAGTCAAACTGGCAATTATTTCTTAAGGAAAGTAGAAGTTATTGAATTAAAGACTGAGAGAAATCAAGCTGACGGATAGAAAGGTGCTGAGATTTTGATCTGGACTAAGAATGCCTGCTGACTGTTAAAACACTCTGGGTCAGTCTTTGTATTACCCTTTGATATATAAATACTGAACTTCATATTCAAAAGCTAGTCAAGTAGAGAGCTGCTCATGAAAGCTGCAGTGGGAAGACACATGGCCAACCCACCTAATAACTTAATTCTCTGGGTTTTATTTTATTTAAATCAAATAGAGGTGGAAAAATGACAAAGCTCAGTCAGTGCTGGGTGGAGTTAAAGACAACTGGTTATTCAGGTACCACTGATGGAGTATAAATTGGCATAACTTTTCTGGTGGGAAACTAGGCCATATAAAGCCAATGTCATAAAAAGTTTAAATTCCACTAGATGTAATAATTCTACCTCTAGAAACAAGAATTTCCTTATGCAGCACAAGGAAACAATTAACAATATGATGAGGCATTACCTACATAAATGAACGCCAATTATGGCACAGGGCCGGTTGTGGGGGGAATGTTTCTGCTCCATCAACCCCCTCCTACTGTTCCTTTTGTAGAGATTAAGGCACTCTGCCACCCAGAGGCCATCTGGTAGACAAGGTGTATGTGGCACGAGGCGGGAGCAGGAAGGGCTGCAGTGTATGCAGCCTCTCGTACCTGTCCCATAGCTCTCTTCTCAGCAGCGAGGATGTTCTGTTCGTTTTGGGAAAACGTAGGTTAAGGCACTTGTTATTTGAAAAACAGTGGGATAAAGCAGCAACAATATGGGTAAAAAGTGGAAACTGATTTCCATGATTTCTTGTGCAAGTTTTGAGTATTTCCAAGATTATAAACAGTTATTTGTATGTGTTTCAAACCTGTTAGGAAATCATTTTTACCAAATAATTTTACTAAAATTGTTAAATACAAGGATAAGTAAAATCAGAAAACTTATGCAATGATCTTTTGAATAACCGACAATCAATTTTACTCCAGGAGAGTATAATTTAGGAATAAACATGAAAGATTACACACTGTTTCTGAGATACCATATGCTTTTCTGTAACCACCCAGGGCCATCTTTGAGATTGTACTCTATGTGAATTTTCTGCCTGGACTTGTGCAATAAGAAAAGCCCTACACCAACATCTGTTTTGAAGAATCCATAGCTATTAGTCCACTTATTTCATTACCTTGCTAGCAAAAATGGAGCATTTCAGGACTATTAAAGTCACAGCTTTAAGTACATTACCAAACCATGATTTAAGGTCTGCTACAAGCCCATATATTACAGGAGAAAAACCGATGGGGAAATAATTGGCCTAAGTCCTCCAGTTGAGATCATGGTTAGAGGTGTGATGCTTGCCAGAAACCTAGGGAAAATATCACATATCCACACATCACTCCACCCTTTACCACAAGAAAAAATAAGGCAATATATGGCAAACATCTTTCCACCTTTCCCAAAAGCCAGAGCATTAACATCCACTCTGTGAAGACTAGATTACTAACTTTCATGTCTGAATGCACAAAAAATGGCATAGGCCATAGGTGAGACATGGCATCCTACAACCCATTTCAAAAAGTGACTTTTCATATGGCATTTTCCTTGTCCCAGAGTTGACCATTATTAAACACAAAAATATCCTGAAGCCTAACTGTCAAAATACTTAAAAGCATATCCTTGAGGAAACTGCTTGATTATTTCTCTCTAAATCAAAACTTGAGGCAGAATTGAAAATAGTGTCTCCTGCTCCAAGGTAAGATAGAACTTAATCAGTTGCTATAATTTACTGGGGGTTTAGCAGCATTAGAATAGATTCTGGAAAAAATGTTATTACTATCACTGTAACGCTATTTTTTGGAAGATAGTTATATGTCATCAGGTAAAACATTACAACCATTGCTTTAAAACATACTCTCATCTTTGGCTCATTCTCTGATGTTATCTAATATTTTGCTATTTTCAATCATATAGAAAGTATCTGTGAACACACTTCCCAACACAGAACCTCATATCTCAACAATAAAATACAGATAACCATAAGGTCTTCTCACACTGCATAACTCTCACTCCCTCTCCTGGGGTAAACATCATCCCAAATATAGATTTATCTTTTTCTTGCTTTCATTTTTTAAACAGCTTTATTGAGATATAATTGTCACGAAACAAACTGCTTAATACTTTCCCAGTTTTATCGAGATACAATTGATGTAACATTATCTTAGTTTACAGTGTACAGGCATGATGATTTCCTGTATGTGGACGTGGTGAAATGATCACCACATTAAGTTTAGTTAACATCTACCACCTCGCACAGTTACACCTATTTTCTTGGGAAGAGAATTTTTAAATTCTGCTCTCTTAGCAACTTTCAAATACAAGATATGGCGCTGTTAACTCAGTCCCACGATGTACATCTCATCCCCAGGGCTTATTCATCTTCTAACCGGAAGTTGTAGCATTTTGGCCCCCACCACTGCCGGTCTCACCCATCTCCCCACCCCCACTAATCTGTTCTCTGTTTATGTGAGTTTGATTTTTTTAGATTCCTCATATGAGACTACACAGTGCTTGCCTTTGTCTGACTTACTTCACTTAGCATAATGCCCTCAAGATCCATCTATGTTGTTAATGGCAGGATTTCCTTCTGTTTCACGGCTGGATAATAGTCCATCGTGTGTGTGTGCATGCGCGCGCGGGGGCACACATCAGGCAATGGACACGGGTTGTTTCCATTTATTGGCTATTGTAAATAATCCTCCAGTGAACATGGGGCTCTAGATACCTTTCTCAGTTAGTGTTTTGTTTTTCTTTGGATAAACACCTAAAAGTGGGATTGCTGTATCAGATGGTATTTCTACTTCTAATTTTTGAGGAAACTCCACACTGTTTCCATAGTGGCTGCACCATTTACGTCCCTACCAACAGTGCACAAGGTCTCCATTCTCCTCGTCCTCACCAGCTCTTGTTATCGCTCGTCTTTGCTGATAGCCTGTCTACAAGGTGTGAGGTGTCGTCTCATTGTAGTTATGATCTGCATTTGTTTGATAATTAGTGTTGTTGAGCACATTGTCATGTACCTGTTGGCCACTTGAATATATTATTTGGAAAAATAATTTGCCCATTTTTATATCAAATTATTTATTTGCTATTGTGTTGTATATATTCCTTATATTTTTCAGATATTAACCCCTTATCATATACATGCTTTGCAAATAAACTGTACATGCTTAAGGTATACAATTTGATAAGCTTTGGCATAAATATGTAATTATGTACATATACATGCATATGTATGTGGAAACCATTAACGCAATTAAGATAATAAATATATCCATTATAATTTGTAATGCCTCCTGCCCGTTCCTTTCTGCCTTGCCCCATGTCTTCAGGCAATCCCTGATATGCTTCCATCACAATAGATTAGTTCGCATGATGTCCTTTATCCTGATGACTTTCTTTACTTTGAAGTCTGTTCTGAGGTTAATATAGCTACTCCTGCTTTCTTTTGATTAGCATACACATGGTATGTTTTCTCCATCCATTTACTTTCAATCTGCATGTGTCTGCATATTGAAAGTGGGTTTCTTGTAGACAACGTATGCCTGGGTCATGGTTTTTGATCCACTCTTACAATCTGTTTTTTAACTGGTGTATTTAGACCACTTACATGCAGAGTGATTATTGAAACAGTGGGTTAACATCCATCACATTCTTTATTGTGTTTTTGTCTTCCATGCTCTCTGCTGTTTGTGGCTAAACTGATATTTTATGTGATCCCATTTGCTCTCCTTCCCTGGCCTATCAGTTCTTTTTTTTTTCTTTTCTTAGTTACATTTACAACTAATCCATATCCACCTTCAAATAGTACTATCCCACTTCATAGGCAGTGCAAGCGCCTTATCACAGCAAAGTGGTCCTGATTCCTTACTTCCATCCCTCGTTTCATTGCCACCCTTCATTTCACTTACATAGGTAAGCATATGCAAGCTTATGTTTGTAAATAAGATACATACATAAGCGTATTTAGTTGAATATTATTGTTACTATTTTGAACAAACTGTTAGCTGTTAGATCAATCAAGGGAAAATAATATATTTTTTTACCTTCACTTTCTCCTCCTTTGTTTAGTTAGGTCAAGTCCTGACCTATATCATTTTCCTTTTTTCTCAAGAACTTTTAACATTTCTTGCAAGGCAAGTCCATTGGTAACACCTGCTCTCACTTTTTGTTTGTCTGAGAGTCTTTACATCTCCATTGTTGAAGGATAATTCCACAGGGTGCAGAATTCTTGGCTGGTGGTTGTTTTTTCTTAACTGAATATTTCATCCACTCTTTTTCTGCCTGCATGGTTTCGAGAAGTCAGATTTCATTCTCATCTTTGTTTGCCTCTAGGTAAGGTGTTTTTGTTTGTTTGTTTTGTTTTTTAGGCTGTCTTCCTTCAGATTTTTTCCTTTATCTTTGATTATATGTAATTTGAAAATTAATGCTTTCATGTCATTTTTCAGGCAGTTCTCCTATTTGGTGTTCTCTGAGCTTCCTGCATCTGAGGTTTGGAGTCTGACATTAATTTGGGGTAAATTCTCAGTCATTATTATTACAAACAATGTTTCCTTCTCTCTTTCTTCTTTTTCTGCTATTCCCATTATGTATATGTTTACAATTTGTAGTTGTCCCACTGCCCTTAGATACTCTGTTTTGGTTTGTTTTTAAGTTTCTGAGGATTCTATTCATAACCTCTAATTGAGAGATTCCTTCCTCAGCCATGTCCGGCCTACTAATAAGCTCATCAAAGGAATTCTCCATTTCTGTGGCAGTGCCTTTCACCTCCAGCTTTCTTCTTGGCTGTCCTTAGTATTTCCATCTCCTTGCTTACTTTGCAATCTATTCTCGCAAGCTGTCTACTTTATCCATTAGAGCCTTACATAGTAATCATACTTGTTTTAAATTTCTGGTCTGATAACTCCAGCATCCCAGCCATGCTTTGATCCTTGCTTTGTTTCTTCAAGTTGTGTTTTTGCCTTCTAGTAAGTCTTGTATTTTTTTCTTAAGAGCTGGACATGATCTGCCCCATCCCTGTTTTGCATGGTGTTTCCTGCTTCAGTAAACCATGACCCCTATATTTCATTTCCTATCTGTCTCTAATCTTGGAGCTAAGAATTATCTCTTCAATTTTCTCAGCAACATCTTGTAGCTTTCAGTGTACATATCTTTCACCTTTTGTTTCCAGACCTATTTCTAAGTATTTGATATTTTTGTGCTATTTTAAGAAAATACAAATTCTGATTTTTTTGTTATTGGTGTTGATCTTAGGGAGAAAGCATTTCTATTTCCCTATTAAGTATGTTATCAACTGTACGTTTTTCATAGATATTCTTTATCAGGTTGAAGAAGTTTTCTTATATTCCTAGATTTTGGAGAGTTTTTCTCAAGAATGGATTTTAGATGTGACTTTTTTTGCATCTATTGCAATGTTCATGTTGTTTTTAGTCTATTAATAATATAGTGAATTATGTTGACTAATTTTCCAGTGTTCAATCAACCCTGCATTCCTGGGACAAACCCAACTTGATGTCAGTGTATTATCTTCTCTGATTCCATCTGCAAATTTTTTGATAAGAATGAAAAACATAGTTTTCTCATGACAGCCCCGGTTTTGCTAATATTATTTCTTTTTTAAATAGTTGGTAAAACACAATGTTGGATCCATTTAGGCCTGGAGTTTTCTGTGGGAAGATTTAGCTATACATGCAATATATCTAGTAGATATGTGGCTAAGGTTATCTGCATCTTTCAAGAAATTTGCCCTTTTTCTCTGAATTGTCAAGTTTATTTAACTTGTTCATAATATCCCATTATTTTATATCTGTACAGTCTATACTAATATCACATTTATATTTCCTGATATTGGTAATTAAAAATTTTTTTCCCTGATCAATCTGGCTAGAATTTATCATTTTTATTTATCTTCACAGATTTTTCCCCTCTTTTTCTCCTGTTCCTATTATTTTATTTTTGGTCTGGTCATATTTTTAATCACTTCTGCTTACTTTACATGCAGTTTGCTCCTCTTCCTCTATTTACTGAAGATGAACCCTGAGTTAATTGTTTTAACACCTCTTTTTTCTAATATAGGCATTTTGTGCTATAAAATTTCCCTTAAGTTTTGCCTTAGCGGCATTCAACATATTTTGATATATTGTGGCTTCATTTTCATTCAGTTAAAAATCTTTCCAACTTTCCCTTTTTATTTCTTCTTTGACACATGAATTATTTTTCTGTGGTTGCCAATTATTTAGGGATTATTTCAGTAACTTTCTGTTACTGAATCTAATGTGATTCCATTGTGATGAAAGAAAATACTTTGTATGACTTGAACCATGTTAGGTATTTTAAAACTTGTTTTATGGCCCAGTATATGGTCTTTTTGAAAAATATTCAGTGTCTACTTGAAAATAATGTGTATTTTTCTGTAGTCAGGTAGAATATGCTATAAGTATTAAGTCAGTTCAATTGATGTATATTCTAATCTTCAAATCCTTATTGATTTTCTATCAACATTCTATTGATTTTCATAATCTGTTGAATAAAGTATAAATCTGATTATATTTGTGGATTTCTCTATTTCACCTTGTATTTTTATCAGCTTTTGCTTCATATATTTTGAAGGTCTAGTATTAGTTACATAAGCATTTGGATTTGTATATCTTCTTGACAAACTCACTCTTTGATCATTAGAATGTCTCTGCTAACATTCTTTGTTCTGAAATCTACTTTGATACTAATATAGAGCCTCAAGCTTTTTTTAAATTGCAGTATAGTTAGTATACAATATTATATTGGTTTTAGATGTACAGCATAGTGGTTTGACAACTGTATATATCACTAAATGATTATAAGGGTTATATACTTTTTTTGGATCTGTGGGTTTTTCATATCAGCAAATTTGAAACATTGTTGGCTCTTATTTCTTCAAATGCCACCAGTCACCTTTTAGAACTCCTATTTCACATATCTTTGGCTGCATAAAATTCTCTCACAGATCACAGAGGCTGTGCTCATTTTTTCCCAAAGTCTTTCTTCTTATGTTTCACTTGGGATAGTTTATTTTGCATGTATTTGAGTTCTTCTTTTCTGCAATACTTTTTTATTAAGGTATTATTGATATATACTCTTATGAAGATTTCATATGAAAAAACAATGTGGTTACTACATATACCCATATTATCAAGTCCCCAACCATACCCCAATGAAGTCACTGTCCATCAGTGTAGTAAGATGCCACAAATTCACTATTTTCCTTCTCTGTGCTGCACTGTTTTCCCCGTGAACCCCACACCATATGTACTAAACATAATACCACTTGATCCACTTCTCCCACCCTCTCCACCTGCCCTCCACACCCCTCCCCTTGGTAACCACTAGGTCCTACTTGGAGTCTCTGAGTCTGCTATTTTCTTCCTTCAGTTTTGCTTCATTGTTATACTCCACAAATAAGGGAAATCACTTGGCACTTGTCTTTCCCTGCCTGGCTTATTTCACTGAGCATAATATCCTCCAGTTCCATCCATGTTGTTGCAAACGGTAGGAATTGTTTCTTTCTTGTGGCTGAATAGTATTCCATTCTGTACATGTAACACACCTTCTTTATCCATTCATCTACTGATGGACAGTTAGGTTGCTTCCATATCTTGGCTATTGTAAATACTGCTGCAACAAACATAGGGGTGCATATGTCTTTTTGAATCTGAGAAGTTGTATTCTTGGGGTAAATTCCAAGGAGTGGGATTCCCAGGTCAAATGGTATTTATATTTTTAGTTTTTTGAGGAACCTCCATATTGCTTTCCACAATGGTTGAACTAGCTTACATTCCCACCAGCAGTGTAGGAGTGTTCCCCTTTCTCCGCATCCTTGCCAACATTTCTTGTTCTTAGTCTTTTCGATGCTAGCCAACCATACTGGTGTGAGGTGATATCTCATTGTGGTTTTAATTTGCATTTCCCCAATGACTACTGATGTGGAGCATCTTTTCATGTGTGTGTTGGCCATCTGAATTTCTTCTTTGGGGAACTGTTTCTTCATATCCTCTGCCTATTTTTTAATTGGGTTATTTTCTTTTTGGGTGTAGAGGCATGTAAGTTCTTTATATATTTTGGATGTTAACCCCTTGTCAGATATGTCATTTACAAATATATTCTCTCGTACTGTAGGATGCCTTTTTGTTCTGTTGATAGTGTCCTTTGCCGTACAGAAACTTTTAGTTTGATGTAGTCCCATGAGTTCATTTTTGCTTTTGTTTCAGTACTAAAGGAGATGCGTTCAGGAAGAAGTTGCTCATGCTTATATTCATTTTTGCCTATGTTGTCTTCTAAGAGTTTTATGGTTTCATGACTTACATTCAGGTCCTTGATTCATTTCGAGTTTACTTTTGTGTATGGCATTAAACAATAATCCAGTGTCATTCTCTTGCATGTAGCTGTCCAGTTTTGCCAAAACCAGCTGTTGAAGAGGCTGTCATTTCCCCATTGTATGTCCATGGCTCCTTTATCATATATTAATTGACCATATATGGTTGGGTTTATATCAGGGCTCTCTAGTCTGTTCCATTGGTCTATGGGTCTGTTCTTGTGCCAGTACCAAATTGTCTTGATTACTGTGACTTTGTAGTAGAGCTTGAAGTTGGGGAGCATAATTCCTCCAGCGTTATTCTTCCTTTTCAGGATTGCTTTGGCTATTCGGGGTCTTTTGTGGTTCCATATGAATTTTAGAACGATTTTCTCTAGTTCGTTGAAGAATGCTTTTGGTATTTTGATAGGAATTGCATTGAATCTGTAGATTGCTTTAGGCAGGATGGCCATTTTGACAATATTAATTCTTCCTATCCATGAGCACGGGATGTGTTTCCATTTATTGGTATTTTCTTTAATTTCTCTCATGAGTGTCTTGTAATTTTCAGAGTATAGGTCTTTCACTTCCTTGGTTAGGTTTATTACTAGGTATTTTATTCTTTTTGATGCAGCTGTGAATGGAATTGCTTTCCTCATTTCTCCCTCTGTTAGTTCATTGTTAGTGTATAGGAATGCCACAGATTTCTGCGTATTAATTTTGTATCCCGCAACTTTGCTGAATTCAGATATTAGATCTAGTCGTTTTGGAGTGGATTCTTTAGGGTTTTTATGTACAATATCATGTCACCTGCAAACAGGGACAGTTTAACTTCTTCCTTACCAATCTGGATGCCTTTTATTTCTTTGTGTTGTCTGATTGCCATGGCTAGGACCTCCAGAACTATGTTGAATAGAAGTGGGGAGAGTGGGCATCCTTGTCTTGTTCTCGATCTTAAAGGAAAAGCTTTCAGCTTCGTGCTGTTAAGTATAATGTTGGCTGTGAGTTTGTCATATATGGCCTTTATTATGTTGAGGTATTTGCCCTCTGTACACATTTTGTTGAGAGTTTTTATCATGAATGGATGTTGAATTTTGTCAAATGCTTTTTCAGCATCTATGGAGATGATCATGTGTTCTTGTCCTTCTTTTTGTTGATGTGGTGGATGATGTTGATGGATTTTCGAATATTGTACCATCCTTGCATCCCTGGAATAAATCCTACTTGATCATGATGGATGATCCTTTTGATATATTTTTGATTTTGGTTTGCTAATATTTTGTTGAGCATTTTTGCATCTATATTCATCAGGGATATTGGTGTTTAATATTCTTTTTTTTGTGGTGTCTTTGCCTGGTTTTGGTATTAGAGTAATGCTGGCCTCATAGAATGAGTTTGGAAGTATTCCCTCTTCTTCTACTCTTTGGAAAACTTTAAGGAGGATGGGTATTAGCTCTTCACTAAATGTTTGATAAAATTCAGCAGTGAAGCCATCTGGTCCAGGTGTTTTGTTCTTAGGTAGGTTTTTGATTACCAGTTCAATTTCGTTGCTGGTAAGTGATCTGTTCAGATTTTCTGTTTCTTTCTGGGTCAGCCTTGGAAGGTTGTATTTTTCTAGAAAGTTGTCCATTTCTTCTAGGTTATCCAGTTTGTTAACATCTAATTTTTCATTGTATTCTCTAATAATTCTTTGTATTTCTGTGGCATCCATAGTGATTTTTCCTTTTTCATTTCCGATTCTGTTTATGTGATTAGACTCTCTTTTTTTCTTGATAAGTGTGCTATAGATTTATCTATTTTGTTTATTTTCTCAAAGAACCAGCTCCTGCTTTCCCTGTTTCTTTCTATTGTTTTATTCTTCTCAATTTTATTGATTTATGCTGTAATCTTTATTATGTCCCTCCTTCTACTGACTTTGGGCCTCATTTGTTCTTCTTTTTCTAGTTTCACTAATTGTGAGTTTAGACTGCTCATATGGGATTGTTCTTCTTTCCTGAGGTAGACCTGTATTGCAATATACTTTCCTCTTAGCACGGCCCTCACTGCACCCCACAGATTTTGTGGTGTTGAATTATTGTTGTCATTTGTCTCCATATATTGCTTGATCTCTGTTTTTATTTGGTCATTGATCCATTGGTTGTTTAGGAGCATGTTGTGTAGCCTCCATGTGTTTGTGGGATTTTTCATTTTCTTTGCATAATTTATATCTAGTTTCATACTTTTGTGGTCTGAGAAACTGGTTGGTACAATTTCAATCTTTTTGAATTTACTGAGGCTCTTTTTGTGGCCTAGTATATGATCTATTCTTGAAAATGTTCCATGTGCACTTGAGAAGAATGTGTATTCTGCTGCTTTTGGGTGTAGAGTTCTGTAGATGCCTGTTAGGTCCATCTGTTCTATTGTGTTGTTCAGTGCCTCTGTCTCCTTACTTATTTTCTGTCTGGTTGATCTGTCCTTCAGAGTGAGTGGAGTGTTGAAGTCTCCTAGAATGAATGCATTGCATTCTATTTCTCCTTTTAATTCTGTTAATATTAGTTTCACATATATAGGTGCTACTGTGTTGGGTGCATAGATATTTATAATGGTTATATCTTCTTGTTGATTGACCTTTTTATCATTATGTAATGTCCTTCTTTGTCTCTTGTGACTTTCTTTGTTTTAAAGTCTATTTTGTCTGATACAAGTACTGCAACTCCTGCTTTTTTCTCCCTATTAATTGCATGAAGTATCTTTTTCCATCCCTTCACTTTTAATCTGTGTATGTCTTTGGGTTTAAAGTGAATCTCTTGTAGGCAGAATATAAGATGGGTCTTGTTTTTTTATCATTTCAGTGACTCTATGTCTTTTGATTGGTGCATTCAGTCCATTTACATTTAGGGTGATTATCAGTAGGTATGTACTTATTGGCATTTCAGGCTTTAGATTCATGGTTACTAAAGGTTCAAGTTTAACTTTCTTGTTATCTAAGAGTCTAACTTAACTACTTACTATGCTATTACAAACACAATCTAAAGGTTCTTTTTTTTCTTCCTCCTCCATTCTTTATAAATTAGGTATCACATTCTGTACTCTTTGTCTATCCCTTGATTGTGTTTGGGGATAGTTAATTTTGCATTTTCTTAGTAATTAGCTGTTCTACTTTCTTTACTGTGGTTTTATTACCTCTGGTGACAGCTATTAAACCTTAGGAACACTTCCCTCTGTAGCAGTCCATTCAAAATACACTGTAGAGATGGTTTGTGGGAGTTAAATTCTCTCAGCTTTTGCTTATCTGGAAATTGTTTAATCCCTCCTTCAAATTTATATAATAATCTTGCCAGATAAAGTATTTTTGGTTCAAGGCCTGTCTGCTTCATTGCATTAAATACATCATGCCACTCCCTTCTGGCCTGTAAGGTTTCTGTTGAGAAGTCTGATGATAACCTGATGGGCTTTCCTTTGTATGTGATCTTATTTCTCTCTCTGGCTGCTTTTAATAGTCTGTCCTTATCCCTGATCTTTGCCGTTTTAGTTACTATATGTCTTGGTGTTGTCTTCCTTGGGTCTCTTGTGTTGGAAGATCTGTGCAACTCCATGGCCTGAGAGACTATCTCCTTCCCCATATTGGGGACGTTTTCAGCAATTACCTCCTCAAAGACACTTTCTATCCCTTTTTCTCTCTTCTTCTTCTTCTGGTACCCCTATAATGTGAATATTGTTCCGTTTGGATTGGTCACACAGTTCTCTCAATATTCTTTCATTCTTAGGGATCCTTTTTTCTCTCCATGCCTCACCTTCTTTGTATTCCTCTTCTCTAGTTTCTATTTCATTTATTGTCTCCTCCACCATATCCAATCTGCCTTTAATACCCTCCTTTGTGCTCTTCAATGATTGGATCTCTGACCGGAATTCATTCCTGGGTTCTTGAATATCTTTCTGTACCTCCATGAGCATGTTAAAGATTTTTATTTTGAACTCCTTCTCAGGAAGAGTCATGAGTTTGATGTCATTTAAATCTTTCTCATGAGTTGTGTTAATTTTACTCTGAACCAGGTTCCTTTGGCGTTTCGTATTTGTATATGGCGCCCTCTAGTGCCCAGAAACTGTACTCCCTGGAGCTGCTCAGCCCCTGAAGCAATGTCAGGGGTCGCAGGGGAGTAGTATTGGTGCCTGGTGCAAGGAAAGAACTCTTTCCTGCTTCCCGGCTGCTATCCCTGTCTCTTGCCTGAACCAGTGGGCCGAGCACACAGGTATAAGCCTCTATGGTTTGTGTTTGTAGTTGCTGTAGACAGATCTTCCCTCTGGTTGGCCTAACACCAGGGTAGGGTTTGCTGGTTTGCTAGACAGGTGGGGCTGGCTGGGAGAAAGGCACAGTAGTCTGCATGTCACGTTGGGGGTCCTTGGAGCTGCATAGGCAGCCAGCGAGCTGGAGCACCTGAAGATTGTCTAAGGAGGAAGATTTCTTTTTCCTCCTTAAATATGAGAGACTATATGGCAAAGCTCCCAACCGGCTGGGCAGAGTACACCCGGACGATTTTGTCAACCTGTCCTCTCTCCTGAGCAATAAGATCTGTGCAATCCTTGCTCCTTTAGCAGCCCTCTTGCTAAAGGCTTCCTTGTTAGGAAGTCTCTCAAACTGCCAGCCTTTCTTTGTCCCAGAGCAGCCGGATTGGATCCCTGCTTTCCACAAGCGGCTGTAATCTCAGTCTTTCCAGGAATTCTGCCTGTCTTAGTTTTCCAACCCCATAATCACGAGAGTATCATGCAAGCACCATGAAATGAAGGTTTGTGCTCCCAGAGCAGATCTCTGGAGTTAGGTATTCAGCAGTCCCAGGCCTCCTCTCCTTCCCTGCTCCCTTTCTCTTCCTCCCACTGGTGAGCTGGGGTGGGGGAAGGTCTTGGGTCCCTCCAGGCCACACCCTGTTCTGTGAGGTCTGCTCTTTTCTCCAGGTGTATGCAGTCTGGGGCAGTCCTCTTTCCTGTTGCTTTTTCAGGATTAGTTGTATTATATTTTCATATTATATGCAGTTTTAGGAGGAACCTGCCTCTCACCTCTCATGCTGCCATCTTTAATCCAATCTCTTTTCTGCAATATTTTTGCACATATTAATTTCATCCAGTGAACTTTTCATCTCAGACATTGGAATTTTCATCTCTTGAATGTTAATGTGTGCCTTTTTTATACCATGCATATCTCTTCTTAATATGGTTTATGTTTCCTCTTTCCTTTAGCTCCTTGAGCATATGGAATTCAGTTTTAATGCTTCTTTTAATGTCCTAGTACTCTAATTCTGCCAGCAGCATCATTTCTGGGTCAATTTCAACTGACTCATTTTTGTTACATTTTCCTGTGTCTTTACATGTCTGATGATTTTTAATTGGATGTCACAATTGGGAATTTACATGACTGAGTGCAGCATTGATTTGTGTTTTACAAATACTGTTTTGTTCAGGGACGTGTTTAAGTTATATGTAAATAATTTAATTCTTTTGGATCTTGCCTTTAACTGTTGCTAAGTGTTAACAGAGTTGCATTTCCTAAGGTAAACTCCCTATAATTAGTGAGGGAAGAGACTTGTAAGTATTCAAACCAAAGCCCCCTGAATCAGGAGATTTTCCATTCTGGAAGTCCTCAGCACTGTTCCCTCTGGTGCTTCCTGGTGACTCTTTCTGGACTTCAGTAGTTTCCTCACATGCCTGTAATGATCAGTCATCAACTGAATACCCCGAGAAGGGCCTTGGAGCGCTCTTTCTGGGCACATCTCTTCTCTTTCATTCTCTGCTCTATGAAACTGGCCCTTCTTGGCCTCACCAGACCCCATTCCATCTCCTCAACTTGGCGAAATGCCTGGGCTGTCTGAGGTTTTCCTTTCTTTTTCTCCACCATGGCTTAAAAACTTGGAGGGCTTGTAGGACAATTGCAATGCTCATCTAATTTCTTACAACAATGACATTCGATATTTCAATTGTCATTGTAATACTGTAATGTCTTCTGTGTTTTGTTATTATTGCTCTTATTTTTGGAGAGAAGGCAAATTCTCTGTTTCACTCTCTTGACTTAAAACTTGCTTTCCTTTTATGTCTTATTTCTTTTTTAAAAATTGGCTTACATATGCCTAAAGTGTATATATTTTCATGCTAGAAATGTTGTTTTTATCTTTATAAAAAGGATACCCTGTTGTAACTAATATTTTCATTTTTCACTTAATTTCAATATTGCTAAGATTTATCAATATAACTGTATTTTATTTGTTTTGATTTTGGCATGCTACCTCATTGTCTAAATATAGGTGATTCTTATACATTCCTTTTGATAGATTACTGATATTTCTGTTTTGAGAATGACTTTTACAAAATTTTCATAAATATCTCATACTATATATAAAACATGTTCTTGTATTTATAAACTTAAAAATTAAATTGTTTATAAGGTACAGAGAGTTAAAATGTGGTAATTTTCAATTGCTTTCCAAAGTGGGTGCAGAACCTTACACCTCCATCAACAATTTAAAAGATACTATGGACACACATTCTCTAGCATTTTGCACTGTCACATTTTTAAATTTTTCCCGATTGAATTGGTGTAAAATGCCATTGCATTCTGATCCTGACTGGCATTTCATTGAATTTCAAAAGGACCAACCTATTAAACATATTCTCCCATCCTTAAATATAATTTCTCTCTCCAGTCATTTGGGTTTTAAATATATCCTAATACATTTTATTTTTTATTTATAGAAATATTTCATAACTCTTGTTAGAGTCCTAGATATTTGTTATCTTCAGGTGTTATTATAAACAGATATCTTTTCTTTAATGTTTTCCATTTATTTGTTCCTGGTGTATATAGTTTATATTTTTCTTTTATATCTGTGTGTTGTGTGTATATGTAAGTTATATATATATATATAACACATATCATATGTAGTATACAAAAACATAAAATATAAAAATTATACAAAGTTCATATTTATATAAAATATACTTGTATAAAATATTTAAAGAAAGTATTTTTTCTTCATTTTTCCATAAATCTTATATACATCTACCTTGTAGATGAAGTTTAAAATTTTATGCATTTCTCTCAGTTGACTCTTGATTTTCTAATAATTACATCAATTTGAACATAATTCTCCCGGAAGGTCGTCTTTCTCAGACCTAGTTCTCAACTTTGTAATGCTCAGCTATTTGCTAGAAAATGATAAAGAATACCTTCCAAGTTCCAGCAAGATGGCGGCGTGAGCAGGGCGGCAGAAATCTCCTCCCAAACCCATATAAATCTATGAAAATACAGCAAATACAACTATTCCTAAAAGAGAGACCAGAATACACAGGACAACGCACAGCCTGCATCTCCACCTGAGACGACTCGGCACCCCGCGAGGCAGGTAAGATACAGAGCCGTGTCCCGGCGGGACCCGAACACTCCCCCACCCCAGCGCACCGGCGGGAGGAGAGGATTCAGAGCCAGGAGGGAGTGGAAGTACACCCCGCGAAATAACCAGCTGCGGTGATCTGTGCCAGGAGCTCTGACACACATCGTGCGGTGTAGCGGAGATCGGAAAGGCAGAAGGTGCAGGTTTTGAGCTGGGAACGTACCTGGGTCCGTGCAACCGGCCCCCGGGACAAAAGAAAAGCACACGCTTTTTTCAGCGGTCTTACGATCATCTCAGCACACAGCGGGCTGGGTGTCCTGAGGAATTTCGGACCCCTTGCCTGGCAACTGGGAACAAGTAGCCGCACTGAAACTTTGCACAGAGAACAATAGCCTCCCATTTGTTCCCGCCCCAGCCAGAGCTGCAAACAGCCCAGCAGAACGGCACGGCAGCGGCTGCGCAATAGTGGAGCAACAGCACCACCTACAGCATCCTCACAGAATCTACTCTCAGTGGGCTTTCTTTATTCCACTTTTTCTTTTTTTTCACTTTTCGTTCTCTTCCTCTGTTTTTTTTTAAGTCTTAAAGAGCCCAGCTGACATACATGGCACCTGCCAGAGACCACTTCTATCACCATGAAAAGACAGAGGAATATGGTACAGACAAAGCTCACTCAGACAACCCCAGAGAGGGAGCCTGAGGGATGGAAATGCATAATCTCCCTGAAAAAGAATTCAGAATAGAAGTCATAACCATGCTGATGGATCTGCAGAGAAATATCCAAGAGCTGAGGGAGGAAGTGAGGGAAGTCAGGAAAGACAATGCAAAAATGAGACAAGCCATCGACGGGCTTAGCAGCAGACTGGACGAGATGCAAGAGACTGTTAATGCAATAGAAATCAGAGAACAGGAATACAGAGAAGCTGAGGCACAGAGAGAAAAAAGGATCTCTAAGAATGAAAGAATATTAAGAGAACTGTGTGACCAATGCAAATGGAACAATATTCGTATTATAGGAGTACCAGAAGAAGAAGAGAGAAAAAAAGGGATAGAAAGTGTCTTTGAGGAAATAATTGCTGAAAACTTCCCCATGCTGGGGAAGGAAATAGTCTCGAAGTCCATGGAAGCCCACAGATCTCCCAACACAAGGGACCCAAGGAAGACAACACGAAGACACATAATAATAAAATGGCAAAGATCAAAGATAAGGACAGAGTATTAAAGGCAGCGAGAGAGAGAAAAAAGATCACCTACAAAGGAAAACCCATCAGACTATCATCAGAATTCTCAACAGAAACCCTACAGGCCAGAAGAGAATGGCATGATATATTTAATGTAATGAAACAGAAGGGCCTCGAACCAAGAATATTGTATCCAGCACGATTATCATTTAAATATGATGGAGGGATTAAACAATTTCCAGACAAAAGAAAACTGAGAATTTGCCACCCATAAGCCACCTCTACAGGACATCTTAAAGGAACTTCTCTAGAG
Source organism: Smutsia gigantea (assembly GCA_032199065.1). NCBI lineage: Eukaryota > Metazoa > Chordata > Mammalia > Pholidota > Manidae > Smutsia > Smutsia gigantea. Next base: position 210,359 of record JAVSCE010010557.1, on the reverse strand, counting down.
GGAAGCAGTCCTAAGGCTAAAAAGATGTCACCAGAGAAAATAAAATCATAGCAAAGAAAGCCGACCATCCAAATACTAGCTAAAGGCAAGGAATAAAACACCTAGTATATAAAGAATGGAGGAGGAGGAATAAGAAGGGAGAGAAATAAAGAAACATCAGACTGTGTTTACAATAACTTAACAAGAAAGTTAAGTTAGATTGTTAGATAGTAAAGAAGCTACCCTTGAACCTTTGGTAACCACGAATCTAAAGCCAGCAATGGCAATAAGTACGTATCTATCGATAATCACCCTAAATTTAAATGGACTGAATGCACCAATCAAAAGACACAGAGTAATAGAATGGATAAAAAAGCAAGACCCATCCATATGCTGCCTACAAGAAACTCACCTCAAACCCAAAGATATACACAGACTAAAAGTGAAGGGATGGAAAAGATATTTCATGCAAACAACAAAGAGAAAAGCAGGGGTTGCAGTACTTGTATCAGACAAAATAGACTTCAAAACGAAGAAAGTCACAAGAGATAAAGAAGGACATTATATAATGATAAAGGGGTCAATCCAACAAGAGGATATAACCATTATAAATATATATGCACCCAACACAGGAGCGCTGGCATATGTGAAACAAATTCTAACAGAATTAAAGGAGGAAATAGACAGCAATGCATTCATTTTAGGTGACTTCAAGACACCACTCACTCCAAAGGACAGATCAGCCAGACAGAAAATAAGTAAAGACACAGAGGCACTGAACAACACACCAGAACAGATGGACCTAACAGACATCTACAGAACTCTACACCCAAAAGCAACAGGATACACATTCTTCTCAAGTGCACATGGAACATTTTCCAGAATAGACCACATACTAGGCCACAAAAAGAACCTCAGTAAATTCAAAAATATTGAAATTCTAGCAACCAACTTCTCAGATCACCAAGGTGTAAAACTAGAAATAAATTTTAGAAAGGAATCAAAAAGGCTCACAAATACATGGAGGCTTAACAACATTCTCCTAATTAATCAATGGGTTAATGACCAAATCAAAACAGAAATCAAAGAATATATGGAAACTAATGACAACAACAACACAAAGCCACAACTTCTGTGGGATGCAGCAAAGGCAGTTCTAAGAGGAAAGTATATTACAATCCAGGCCTATTTAAAGAAGGAACAACATTCCCAAATGAATAGTCTAAAGACACAATTACTGAAATTGGAAAAAGAAGAGCAAATGAGACCCAAACTCACCAGAAGGAGGGACATAATAAAGATCAGAGAAGAAATAAATAAAATTGAGAAGAATAAAACAATAGAAAAAATCAATGAAACCAAGAGCTGGTTCTTTGAAAAAATAAACAAAATAGATAAACCCCTAGCCAGACTCATTAAGAGAAAAAGAGAATCTACACACATAAACACAATCAGAAATGAGAAAGGAAAAATCACGACGGACCCCACAGAAATACAAAGAATCATAAGAGAATATTATGAGAATCTATATGCTAACAAGCTGGAAAACATAGAAGAAATGGACAACTTCTTAGAAAAATACAACCTTCCAAAACTGACCAAACAAGAAACAGAAAAACTAAACAGACCAATCACCAGCAACGAAATAGAAGCGGTAATCAAAAAACCAACCAAGAACAAAACCCCCGGACCAGATGGATTCACCTCTGAATTCTACCAGACATATAGAGAAGAAATACCCATTCTCCTTAAAGTTTTCCAAAAAATAGAAGAGGAGAGAATACTTCCAAACTCATTCTATGAAGCCAGCATCACTCTTATACCAAAACCTGGCAAAGACCTCAACAAAAAAGAAAATTACAGACCAATATAACTGATGAACGTAGATGCAAAAATACTCAACAAAATATCAGCAAACCGAATTCAAAAATAAATCAAGAGTATCATACACTATGATCAAGGGTTATTCATCCCAGGGATGCAAGGATTGTACAACATTCGAAAATCCATCAACATCATCCACCACATCAACAAAAAGAAGAACAAAAATCACATGATCATCTCCATAGATACTGAAAAAGCATTTGACAAAATTCAGCATCCATTCATGATTAAAACTCTCAACAAAATGGGTACAGAGGGCAAGTACCTCACATCATAAAGGCTATATATGACAAACCCACAGCTAACATCATACGTAACAGCAGGAAGCTGAAAGCTTTTCCTCTAAGATCGGGAACAAGACAGGGATGCCTACTCTCTCCACTGTTATTCAGCATAGTACTGGAGGTCCTAGCCACAGCATTCAGACAAAACAAAGGCATCCAGATGCATAAAGAAGAAGTCAAATTGTCACTGTTTGCAGATGACATGATATTGTACATTGAAAACCCTAAAGACACCACTCCAAAACTACTAGAACTAATATCTGAATTCAGCAAAGTTGCAGGATACAAAATTAACACACATAAATCTGTTGCTTTCCTATATACTAACGATGAACTAACAGAAAGAGAAATCAGAAAAACAGTTCCATTCACAATTGCCTCAAAAAGAATAAAATACCTAAGAATAAACCTAATGAAGGAAGTGAAAGACCTGTACTCTGAAAACTACAAGACACTCCTAAGAGAAATTAAAGAGAACACTAACAAATGGAAATGCATCCCATGCTCTTGGCTAGGAAGAATAAATATTGTCAAAATGGCTATACTACCTAAAGCAGTCTACAGATTCAATGCAATCCCTATCAAAATACCAACAGCTTTCTTCAATGAACTGGACCAAATAATTCTAAAATTCATATGGCACCACAAAAGACCCCAAATAGCCAAAGCAATCCTGAGAAGGAAGAATAAAACAGGGGGAATTACACTCCCTGACTTCAAGCTCTACTACAAAGCAACAGTAATCAAGACAATTTGGTATTGCCACAAAAACAGACCCACAGACCAGTGGAACAGAATAGAAAATCCAAACATTAACCCAAACGTATACAGTCAATTAATATTTGATAAAGGAGCCTTGGATATACAATCGGGAGATGACAGCCTCTTCAGCAGCTGGTGTTGGAAAAACTGGACAGTTACATGTAAGAGAATGAAACTGGACTACTGTCTAGCCCCATACACAAAGGTAAAATCAAGGTGGATCAAAGACTTGAATGTAAGTCATGAAACCATAAAACTTTTAGAAAAAAATATAGGCAAAAATCTCTTGGACATAAACATGAGCTAATTCCTTAAGAACATATCTCCCCGACAAGGGATACAAAAGCAAAAATGAACAAGTGGGACTATATCAAGCTGAGAAGCCTCTGTACAGCAAAGGACACCAGCAATAGAACAAAAAGACATCCTACAGTATGGGAGAATATATTCATAAATGATGTATGCGATAAAGGGTTCACATCGAAAATATATAAAGAACTCATGCATCTCAACAAACATAAAGTACATAATCCAATTAAGAAATGGGAAGAGCACATGAATAGAGAAATTCAGATGGCCAATAGGCACATGAAAAGATGCTCCACATCACTAATCATCAGAGAAATGCAGATTAAAACCACAATGAGATATCACCTCACACCAGTGAGGATGGCCAACATCCAAAACACAAACAACAACAAATGTTGGCGAGGATGTGGAGAAAAGGGAACCCTCCTACACTGCTGGTGGGACTGCAAATTAGTTCAACCATTGTGGAAAGCAGTATGGAGGTTCCTCAAAAAACTCAAAATAGAAATACCATTTGACCCAGGAATTCCACTCCTAGGAATTTACCCTAAGAATGCAGCAGCCCAGTTTGAAAAAGACATATGCACCCCTATGTTTATCGCAGCACTATTTACAATAGCCAAGAAATGGAAGCAACCTAAGTGTCCATCAGTAGATGAATGGATAAAGAAGATGTGGTACATATACACAATGGAATAGTATTCAGCCATAAGAAGTAAACAAATCCTACCATTTGCAACAACATGGATGGAGCTAGAGGGTATTATGCTCAGTGAAATAAGCCAAGCCGAAAAAGACAAGTATCAAATGATTTCACTCATATGTGGAGTATAAGAACAAAGAAAAAAAAACTGAAGGAACTCACAGCAGCAGACTCACAGAACCCAAGAATGGACTAATAGTTACCAAAGGGAAAGGGACTGGGGAGGATGGGTGGAAAGGGAGAGATAAGGGGGGAAAAGGGGCATTACAATTAGCAGATGTAATGTTGAGGGGGCACAGGGAGGGCTGTACAACTCAGAGAAGACAAGTAGTGACTCTATATCACCTCACTACGCTGATGGGCAGTGACTGTAATGGGGTTGGGTGGGGGGACCTGATGAAGGGGTAGTTTAATAACCATAATATTGCACATGTAATTGTAGATTAATGACACTAAAATAAATTATAAAAAAAGAATAACTTCCAGTGTGATATTGTTGTTAGTGGCTGTCAATCATTCAAAATATTTGCATTTTATATACGAAAGGTTGCACAGTGATATACATGCATCTTGGATATAAGGAAAGTGTCAGTAGTTATGTATTTGGCAGACCTCTTATATCTGACAGTTCCATTTTTCTCTTAGCATGCACACACTGGTGTTGAACACTGTTGGGCTGGGCTAGGAAGCCGAACATGATGAAGATTCGTATAACCAGAAACGTCATGAGTCATTAAGAAGTGGAGACTAAGTCATCAATAACTATTGAGTTAAGGATATAGATGTGAGACATGAAAAGGGATGTATTCCATCACGTATTCATTTATTAGTTCATGTATTTGTTTTATCCCATGAAGATTGATTTGGTCCCTCCTTTTTGCACAGAAGTGTTCCAGGCTGTGAGGTGTATGAAAGATGCAGTAGGCATGGTAAACCTATGCCACTCTCTCACCAGTGGCTACTAATTTATTTCTAGGCATCATAGCAGATTCAACAGAGACTGTCTTGTATTTTTATAATTATGAGAGACAAAATTCATTTATTTAAAATATGTATTAAAAGTGTAGCAGTAATATAGATTTTTAGAACTAAATACAAATCAGAAATTGTCTTGCTCGATTCTTTTATTCCATTAGCTATATGACTCACCAAGGTTCAGATGGGCCAAGGAAAACAGCCTCCCCAGTTAAGCTGCCCAAATATAACCTCAGAATCCATTACTCATTTTCTGTATTTCTTTAGACAACTAACTTATTTGTTAGTAAAGTCTCTGAGTTCCTCATATACAAAATAGGAGAACATTTTTAGTAGTATTGATACAAAATGGATTGATTAGCACAGTGCCCAACACATAAACAAACATTACTTACTAATAATGAGCTAACTACACGCAGCCAAACTGTGATTTGAACCCACTTGATTCACCCTCAAGGGCGGACAGTGATCCGAAGCCTCATTGTTTCCATGGGCAATGCTCATAACCACGATCTTCTACCCTGCGTGGGCATGTCAGGTTTTATCACTGCTCTCCATTACTGCTTTCATTTCTTATGAGAGAATTATGCCTCCCGAGACATGGAAACCCAATGTGGCTGTATGACTTCCTGTGGCCTGTGATATGCACCTGACATAAACCGTTTTCTACCAGCAGCTGTAAGAGCAATCATGTAGATTCTTCCTTTTCCTTTTTTCTCCATGAGGCCAGCATGACCTGGTAGAGGTGGAACCTATGGTTTCAAATAAAGAATCTGTGGAATAGAACCTTAGCTAATCCACGATTAATACATATTGTGGTGAAGAAATGAGCTGCTGTTGTAAACTGTTGAGTTTGGGGGATTTTATTATGACAGAAAAAAACGTCGTTATGCAGAATAACCTAGTAAAAGCTGACAAATGCAGTGGGCTGCACGTATTTTCTGTGCACTGTCTTGCTATTTATTTCCATGGTAGCAATGTCTACAAAACCCTCCAAATATATGGCTGAATGTTGGGCATTTTATTCAGTAATTTTATTTGTAATGTGCTAATCTTATTCTTGGATTTAAGGGAAAAATGTGTATGAGTAATTTATTTTCAGTTTCATCCCAGATGTTTGGCAACATACAGATGGAATAGAATGTTAATGGTTTTGAAATGAAATTAGGCAGGTTTAAGTCTCATCAGGGAAACCATATTTTAAGATGGGAGGAATAGGATTTGTCTTCCTGACGGCAGCCCCTTTGTCATTTATCAAGAGGCTTCTCATTGGTCAACTGGTCTGAGGACAGGTTCATTCAGCTCAGCTCAAGCAAAGTTAACTAGATAGATTTTTTTTTTGAAATACTAGCCACATATTAACAGCCAATAAAAACATGTTTTGAGGCTTTGCAACACTAAGTATTAAGTTCAAAAAAGCATGATAGCTATATTAATTGTAAACATACCTTAAAAATAAGACTATTATGAAAATACTTAATAGAAAATAGTAATCACCAGGAACAAATAAATTCTTTACAATTGTCCAAGTGGACAATTATAATAATAATTAATATTTCTTTCTTTATTTTTTTGATAACACATCTAAGGGGAGATGCAAAGGACTGGATATGGGGAAAGGCAATGGGGACTTCAAATGTCATGGTGGGATCATGTTTCTTTAACTACACCTGGGGTACATTGCTGTTAAGTCTGTCTTATACATATTTTTTGTATCTCTTCAATATTTAAAAAAATTTTAAAGAGGCGAAATCCAGTAAGTTGAAAAATGGAAAATACCTGATTTTTGGTGTTTAAATTATGAGTAGCAACATAACAGAAGCTGCTTCAGAGAGGCGATGGGGCTGAATGCCAGACTGGAGACAGTTGGGAAGAGCAGGAGAAGATCAAATGAACACATGAATCAACACCTTCCTCAAGAATGGAGACATGGTAGTAAATTAATAAATGTGAATGGGGGAGGTGGTTATCTGACATTATTTTAGACTGTAATAAAGGAGGGATTGATACATGTTTGAAAGCCAGTGGGAAGGATCAGTTGGGGGGGATATACAACACTGAGAGGTAGTTGAGAAGAAGGGAAGAGTGGAATCCATATGATACACAGAGGAAGTTTCCTTGAACTGGAAAACATACAGGCCTTTTATTGTAATAGGAAGGAGAAAAGCATGTGAACTTTTTCCAGGAAGCTAGCAGAGAGAGGCCTGTTTTCTGAAGTAGTGACATGGCAAAAGTGGAAAGGAGTGAGCGAGATCAGGAAAAGTTTAGTAAATACAACAGGACTTTGGAGGGGAGAATACACATGGATAAAGGACAAGTACACGAGTTGCTGGACTTCTGGCTTAATGAGGTAGATGGATTACAATGCCCTTTGTTATCACTGGGATCTAGGAAGGTGTGTAGATTAGAAGCCAGTCTCAACTGAGGACCAGACCTGCACAAAAACTCTCCCACAAGCACCGATCAGAACAACCACACTGTGGACGGGACGCAGCGGGACCAAGTGTGAGGAGGCCTGGGTTCTGACTGCGCTCTCACAGTGAGCCCCGATCTGCGCACACACCTTGGGTGTCTCGTCTTTATTAGGCCACGTCAGTGTTTGGTCCTTCCTAATATTTTTATGAGCTCCACTGAGGAGCTGTGAGAACATCAATAACCCAAGTTTTCAGGCTTTTCTTTCAGAAGTACATAGTGGTGATTTTGGTTGAATCTGGTTATTGTAAGACTGTGACAAAATAAATCAATTATTTTGGAGCAGAGCTCTTATATGATTTCTGTATTCCTTTCATCATTCAATAAATATTTGTTGAGTACCTACTATGTGCAAAATGCAGTTTTAGAAACCTAGTGCAGTAAGTGAAGCCCCTGCCCCCTCAAAAATAAGTCTGTGCCTTCCAGGGGTTTATGTTCCAGTGAAAGGAAGATGGTAATGAACAGTAAACATAATAGATAAATGATAAATAGATGGGGAGATTATATCTGAAGGTGATAATCTATGGAAAGATAATGAGAGCAATGAGTAGGAGGTCAGGTATGAAGATTAGCAGTTATGCTGTCATTAAAATATGATTGTCAACATAAGCCACATTGAGAAGATAACAGAGGAGCAATGAAAGAGGGATTTAACCATTTAGCTGTTTGAGGGAAAGGGGGCAGCTGGTGTAAAGGCCAGAGGACATGACATAGAGCCAAGTGCCGGACTGGCTGGATCAGAGAGACCCAGGCAGGGCGGTGGGTGACGACGTCACAGAGACGAAGACCTGCGGAATTCATGGGCTCCTTCTGAGGCACCAGAGGCATTCACGCAGACACGTGTTCTGCGTCAGGCGTGACGAAGGCCGTGCGGGTATCGCCGAAGGGATCCGTCCAGCTGAGGGCGTGAGAGGAGGCAAGGGGCGCAAGGAGCAAGCTCCGTAGGGAGGGCAGAAGATGGAGGTGGCCGAACCAAGGTGGTAGCACGGGGTGGCTCTACTCTAAACGTGAAACAGGGTTTGCGGACACATTGAACACGTGTGTGTGCGGGAAGCGTAACTTCAAGGTTTTTGTCCTGAGCAACTGGAAAGATGGAATTGCCATCTGCTTGGAAGGGAAGACTGTGAGTGTGGGTCAGGAAGTCGGCCCTAAATAACTTAGGGTGAGGTGTCCAGCGACATGGCAGAGTTGGCACCACAGATCACTCGGTCAGTCGCCCACCTGACATAACGCCTGCTCTTCAGGGACATTCACAGCACATTTGTGCAGAACGCACATTATTGGATGATCGGCTAGTATTCAGATTCTTGATATTCCGCCAAAGTCGTTTTTATTTGTTTGAATGTGTTATGATGGAACGGAAATAATGTAGCGTGTCTAAAAACCTGATTTAGATGGGATGAATATAGATCAGAATATCCAAAAAAAGTCAGTTCTTTCAAAATGTTTAAAATGCTTGACTCTGGTTAGAAAAAGATTTCCATGTTTCTCTTCACTATAATTCAGATTTTTTTTTTTTTTTTGGATGGCAAGGCAGAGGCTTTTATTTAGGGAGGAAGCAAGAGGACAGAGCTCCTGGATCAGGCCAGGAGGGGACAAGAGAGTTCAGTATAATTCAGATTTTAATACTGCTATAAAATCTCTTTCACCATTTTATATGCCAAATCTCTGGAATAATTATCCTGTCATTTTGTAGTCAAGAAGAACATTTGTGTGTGTCATAATACAGTCATAGGCCAGTTAAGGACTGGGCCCACCCCCTGTGTCTCTTAGTCCACGCGTAGGTTGGGGTTATTTCTGATGAGGAGATTAATTTCACATACTCTAGTCCACAATGATTGCCGACAGGTTTACGGTCAGGGATGCAGACAGACCATTCAGGAACCTTGACTGTAGAGGGACAGGAAATATGTTTGCAACATTTTCTCTTAGTTGTTTTTATCTGCTGGACTTATAGACCTGTAAATAAAAGTGGCAGATTTCCCAAAAGAATTGAATTTCAGTTCAAGAGTTTATTTTATGGAGACTCTGTTCTACCTGTACAAGTAATTCAAGTGGTGGGTAGTGCAGGTAACTATAAAGCAACATCCTGGATTATTTTACAACAACTCTGCAGATAAACAAGCTTCAGAGATCTTAAACACCCAAGGTCTTGAAGACTTTACCTTCCTATAAAGTGCTTTTTGAAAAGTGGTGCTGCTTTCCAACCTATAAATACACTGCTACCCTTGAGGGAGCAGAGATTTATCTCTTCTGAATTTACAAGTAAATCCATTGTTAACCTACCTCACCTCTTCACCAATAAAGGGCTGATTTATGACTGACGGTCAAAGAGTCCATTTGAGGCAGTTTCTACTAAGGCTTAGAAAAGAAAGTTTAAGGAAACCTACAAATTGTGTGCCATTTAGGGCAGATAAAATGAAGTGAGCTGTATTTTTATCCTAAGGAAGCATTTGATAGTTGCCTATTATACTTTTGTGATGAGACTGATGATCCAAGCCAGTAATTATTCCTCCAGGAGGACATTGTTCATGATGCTTGAGAATCACGGCTTTGCCACGTGTCTCTCAGATAATCTTGGTGGATTCCTATTTACAAATAGTCACTTGCCCATCATATCCTGCTTTTCTTTCCAAATAATTTTGGAGTCCTTTTCATCATTTACATGAATATATTATTCTACATTAATGAATAAAAACAAATAGTATGCCGTATTTTTACGAAGAAGGAATGTTAAAACTTATAGATGGAAATGCAGAACGTTGTCGAGGCTAATAGCAAAGTTTAGGATGGAAACTGTAGTAGTATGGTTGGAGGATGTGTCAAAACCTCCAACTCTTCCTTAAAACACATTTTCCCTGGGATGGATAGCAGAGGTGTTTCCTTAAAACATCTTTTCTGATGTGTGGACCCCTAAAAGATTCCTTATTCTTCTTTTTAGAGGTGAGCAACCAGAGAACCACCAGGGGGCTCTCTCTGTGACCCTGTGGCATCGGGGGCAAAGATCTCGCAGCTGGGGACCTGGGAGAGACCCCAGCGGCGCTGACCTCCCGGTGTTGTGTGGGAGGAATACTGCATTTGTAGCCTCTCCTGGAGGTTTGTGAAGCACATGAACATCTAAGAGGCTCTGAGAAACTCTGTAGTAGAAAATTCTATCCAACTTTGTATGACCATCCTTCCTCCAATATTTTGCCATAGGTTTTTGTTGTTAAATTGAAATAAAATTCATTCACACATAGGTTATGCTACTCTAATCCAAGTACTCTCAAAATGAAGCTGAGCCCCAAAGAGGTAAACAGCACGACTGTGATTTCTCAGATGGTGTCAGAGCCTCAAGAAGACCTGGGACCTGTGCATTACCAATCCGGTGCTTCCTGGGGCTTCTACTAAAGCCTTTGTGAAAGGTTCAGCTGTATATAAGATTAAGGAAAAGGCAGGAAAACAGGACACCGTCTTTGCTCGATATTTTAAGGAACCTCATTTGCTCCAATATTGTATTTCTTTTTACTGTTATATAAAATGATGAGAAACATATCACCTTATTTACCTGCCTTCTCCGACAATAAGGTGTCACAACTATCCAGAAACACGAAACTTGACACAATTAAATTGTTATTTTCCTCTGTTATCTGACATCCAAAGCTTCACAGGCTTTGTATGTCATTTCATAAACAACAAAAATGTATTATCTCACTGTTCGGGAGGCCAGAATAAGAAGTCCAAGATCAAGGTGTCTGTGGGTCTGGCTTCTGCTAAAGGCTCCCTTCCTGGCCTCCAGATGGCAGCTTCCTTGCTGTGTCCTCACGTGGCCTTTCCTCTGCATCTCTTCCTCTTCTCATAAGGACACTAGTCCTGTTAGATTGGAGCCCCACCCTTACTAACTCATTTAATCTTCATTTCCTCTGTAATGAAGGCCCTGTCTCCAAATATAGTCATGCTAGGAGTTAGGGCTTCAACCTATGAATTTTGAAGGGACACAATTCACCTAAAGTTTCCATTCACATTTGGTATATTTTCAGGAAACATTCCTATTTTACCCCTGTTCTCTTAGTTTGTACCAGGCTAGCCCATTTGTTCAGGCTAGCACATATAACTAAAAAACTCTAATAAAGTTTTGGGAGGAGGCCCAATAACCATCTTGACGATATCCATCACCTTCAACCTTCAGAGGCCCTACTTTCCTGCACAGACCAACCTTTCTCCAGGTCATCATATTTGGAATTTAGCCTCAAGACGGTGCGTTTGTCCTTCACTTTCCTCAGCAGCACCTTGTAACATGCTCATGGTACCTCCACAGCAATTAGGTCATTAAGGGTGGCTTTCCAGAGTGGCTTCTGGACAGTTTTCCATCTAGGCAATGAAACCCTTCGTTTGTACCAGCACACTGATAGTATTGATTTGTTCAATTTTTCTTGGAAAGAGTGTCTTACATGCATTAGCAAAGAAATAAGAAAGATCGCATTGTCCACTTGGCCATCTCTTCTACAATTCTGTTAGTTATTGCAAGGTGACAAGTAGGGTATGTGTTCAGGGAACGTGGGTCCTGATTCATATTCATTGTGGCAAAAGAAGGAAGGTATGTAATAAACAGACCAACTGAAGACAAGAAAGTTGTATTTGATTGTGCATTATCATTATCTAATTAAAATAACTAAATTCTCTATATTGTTTTTCAGTTGTGCATTTTTGACTGCTCCTCATAATAATTTTACAAAGCGAGAGACAGACATAGATAGTTATGTGACTTAGTTAGGATCATACAGCTTAACCAAACTTAAACCAACTTCGTTGAAACTGAAATTCAGTAATTAACAGCATGCAGACTTGGGGTGATATAATGGTGAGCAAAAAGGGGCACCGAGTCTATCTTTGAGAAGGATGAGGTGACGGAGACATAAACACAGTAATACAATCAATAGTAGGTGGTACAATTGCAGCCCCAAGCAAATGTTGTAATGAGAGCTAGTGAGATGAGACTGCCTCTTGTGAGGTGGGTTACAGACATCAGAATTCCGCATGCTTTAAATAAGCAGGCTATCACCAGTATGAGAATGTCACCTGCCATTCAATTCACCTTTCTGAGTGCTGAATAGTCTATAAATGAATTAATATACCAGGATTACCTTCTTTTCAGTTACAGGTGGGATTAAAAATAAATAAATAAATAAATAAAACAGAGGACAGAGCAACAGTCTTCACCATAAAATATCTAATTCAGACAGAGCTTAGAGGAGCAGATGGGCTCAGAGTCAACCCTTTCTTGCGATCCCAGTAGAAATATACAGTCAAGGTGCCCATCAAACTGTGATTGTCACAGATCAGGAAAGAGTGGAGAACCAAGGGCACGCAGAGGACCAGAGTCAGGCCGGAGCAGAGTGTCCTATTCAGGGAGGAGGCTGGAGAACGGTGCAAGGGGTAAAATCCACTGAAATATCCATCAACTCGATGTTTCCCTCGCAACAGGTAACAGAGACAAAACAGAGGATATCACTATGATCAAAGATTATTGGAATAATTTCTTAGCCTCTTCAGTAAATGCCATTCCAATGAGAGTTAATCATAGCATACACCCAATTCCCAAACTATGGTTAGAAACATATTTTGGCTTTCTATTACATATCACTCTTTTGTCTCAATCTTATCATCTAAGGAATTTCATTAAGTCCAGACAATGCACTTCAAATAGCCACATTTTGAGGACCAGTAGGAAAGCTGCGGTGTGTGCGTGTGAGTGGGCACACTCCCTGCCATCAGCCTTAAAGAGTGAAAGGCTCCCTGAACTATGCCTCAGCTCATCACCAAACGCTGGATCTTGAATATGTGAGTATGCGCCGCACTGGAGGCACCCCTGACCCCCTCGGGTCATCCCTCTGGAGCTCTGTAGCTTCCGTTTCCTTTACAGCTCTTTTCTTTAAATGTCATGAGGTATCTCATCCTTGCACACTCATACATTTTGAACCTAAATATTTATGTATTATCTCTATATTATTTGCATTTGTCAGAGTATCAGTAACATCAGCTTTCATCTTTACAAGAAAAGTTTTATTTTATTTACTCTTCTCATAATTTTCTCAGGGACATATCTATTATTTTCTCTCAGATACAGTTCTACATTCAATAATACTTTCATGATTATTTGGTAGAAGAATCATCAGTGCATTTCCTTATAATTTATATTTACTTAATAATTACTTTAAAGCTTATATTTTCAAACCATCAATACAGTATTAAATACCTACTATATGCCATCTATTTACTAACATATCAGTCAGTAACATGTTGATTTTTTTCCCCTCTCTTTTAAAGGAGATTTATTTTGCCTTGCCTTAGAAGAATTCGGAAAGATTAAAAGCCGATGCATGCAAGCAGTTACCAGAAAAGCTTTTTATGATACATGATTGTAACATGCCAGAAGAAAATTGCATTGAAAATTCTGTAGTCTAACTTCTAAGAAATACATTTGAAATTGAAAATTAAATATACTTTTGCATATCCTGATGTGCTACTTCACCAGCCTCATTTGCATGCAAATAAGGGTTCAATAACTATTTTAATTGCTATATTCTCCCAAAAGCAAGGAAAGAAGACTCACAATATATGTATTATTTTGTATGGGAAAGAATGTTAATATTCACCAAATAATTACCTAATTTACATAGTGATTAGACTCATCTGCAATAAAGTATTTTTATAAATATACACAGGGAACATTAGATGTGAAATTTGACAAGAGAAATAATAAGCAAATTTAATAAGGAAAATTATGTGCAGGTGAAGACTTCTAGTACATTATTTTTTAATATGACTTTATTACTAATGTCGAAATAATAAGTCAAGCCCTTAAGCATTCTGTGCATATTTGGTAGGTGAGAGGAATAAAAGCAAATATAATATAGTTTAAAAAATACTGAACATGATCAAACACATCTGAAAGAGGTAAACTCCTCAGGGGAGAATGTACACCTCCATAATTTCAAGTGGAGAAATCTATTTTCTAATTAGCAAGGAAAAATCCCCTGTATATGACCTTGAATTCTAAAATATTAGCTCAGAGAGAATATTTACAATCCACAGGCTCAGATGCATAATGAAAATACAGACATGACTTATACTGTTTAGGGTTCTTTTTAAATCATTCTCAGGCATAATCAGCCTATGTTGACTGACATTTATAGTATGGAAATTGGCTGGAATACAGATGCAGTGGCATTTGAAATTAGGAAACACATTACTGAGGAGGCAGGTTAAATATTTGTGGTGTTCAAAGCCATTTTCCTTGGTAGAACATACACCTCTGTTCATTTGGATCAACTTAAATTCTAAATGAGTTTTATGCACTGAAATTATTTTAGGTCTCTAATGCTGCTTCTTTTGTCATTCTGTATGCACTTGCTATTCATTTCAGAGAAATTATTCCTCAGCTTTCAACATTTTAAGTATGATAAAGGAGGGGAGACATTAGCAGTTAAACACAGAGAATTTGTCAGGTAAAAATGTGTGTTCAGTGAGCAGCCAAGTACTTGAATCAATAGGTGAGCAAAAGGACCATCCTGACTATAAATGATCTATTCCCTTATTTGTTTGGGATTTTATAGGTCTAGAAACAATAATTACAAGGTGAACTGACAACTGATAGGAATGAAGTGACTTGAAAAATGCCAGTTCACAACCTTTCTCCCCAGAATCTGGGACAAGACAGACTCCCAGGCTTCTGGCACAATGCTGAGGAGTTGTCTACACTGAGTTGGGAACTAAAATCGCAAGGGAAAGAACACCACCGTGAAATGTATTTGGGTCATGGAGTCAGTCAGAGCTGAGCTGGAGGCTCGGCTCCTCCATGCACACACTGCCTGACTTTAGGAAGGACCACTCAGAGATTCAGGTCCATCTAAAACGAGGGGGAGAACAGTTTCTTTCAGGGTTATGGGGAGATTAAATGAGACTGTTAATGAGCACAAAGTCTTAGGACATAAATAGTGGCAAGTATGAGTGTTATTGACAGTCCAGGAGCATAGCATTTCTCCCTTCAGCAACTGACTTTGAGATCCAAGTATTCTGCATCTGTGATGGTTTCTACGGTATGTTGAAGAAAACCGATGTTTAACATCCAGCAGGGTGCCGATCAATCATGCATGTATTTTGAAATAGTAAAATAAGGCAACAATGCAAAATAAAACTCTGTATGAATATAGTTTACTGTGCATACTACAAAATGTTTATTTATCTAAATGTTCATTGTCCACGAGATGATGCTAATTCCTAGTGTAAAGGTTTATTGTACTGACCCACGGAAGTACCAGAAATATATTAGAAATACAAATTTTCTAAAAGTGGAGAATGTAGCATAAGTCTGTGTATCTCAGAGTACTCTAAGGCATTGAAGAAATCCCTGTTTGGGGAGGACAGGAAAGGTCACACTCAGAGGCGTGACCCTGTGCAAAGTCATCCATAGAAGGGGGGATGTGGAAATACATCCAAGTAATTCTACAAGACTTTGTAACCTTGATGTCAGAACCAAGAGGAGTGAGTGCATTGCAGCCCAAACAAAACACTGTATTGGCAAGATGAATCTAGAGTGTTTATACTGTGACCGGGCCATTTTTCCAAAGAATTCAAGGAGGGCTTAGTATTAGAAAATCTATGACTCTGACTCTCCATATGGAAAAAGTAAAGGAGAAAATGTGGGTTTGCATAAAAAATATCTGATATTATTTAATACTCATTTGTCATTCAAATTCTTTGCCCACTGTCGTTAAAAGGGAATTTTCTTAACTGACTAAGTGGTGTCCATAAAATCCTCAGTAAAGGAGGAACCATTCAAAGTACAGTGTCAGGACAGTTGTTGACCCTGGAAAATGACATGCTGAAAAGCCTGTTTGTTCTTTATGATGCATTTGTCCAGAAACCCAGAGCAAATGTCCTATGCGGTCTGTGCTCCAGCATCACCATCTTCTAGAGGATTGTTGCCTGGCCCTGTCTAAATAATAAGATGAATTCAGTTAAGGGGGAAAGGTGCAGATCCACCCCCATACCGCGGCCCAGGTGAAAACCAACAGAACTGTTGTGGCCAGCACTTCACATGGGCGCTGTGATCCCGCACCTCAGTCACTCCTTCTGCACAGGAGGCCACCCACCCTGCCTTAGCCTTTGGTCCTAGGGTGCATAGGAGAACCGCAGAACCGTGTGGGAATTTGATGGTCACTTTCCCCAGAATGGTGATAATAACAGAAAACAGTTTCTAACTACATAACCGTCCTAAGCATTTTAAGTACGCTTATTCATTCGTTTCTCCAACTCCCCATGAACTGGTCACCCCACTGCACAGAAGAGGAGACACAGACCCTAAGGAGCCCAGCGTGAAAGCCGTTAGGACCCGAGTCCACATGGAACCCGGGAGCCCCAGCCTGGGCCACACGGTCAGACTCCATGGCCGCTACTCTAAGGTAGGTTCTCAGATTCTTATCAGGTGATTTGACTCTTCCAGCTTCTCCCCCACCTACTGCAGTATATTTCACAACGTTTAATAGGTAATTTTCTTAACTATGTGGTAGACACTCTTTTAGGCATTCACATACATTCAGTTTTCCTGACAACTGTATACATTTCATTGTCTCAGATTAAAAATGAAGACTTTTTGTTCCCGTTTGAGACAGAAAAAACCCTGAGCCCTAGGGACATATGGCTCACCCAGCATCAGACAACAAGTCAGATATTGAAGAGCAAAAACTAATAAAAAACATAGCAGACACGGTCCCTGCAGAGGCAAAGTCAGTGCGATGCCAATCCAGGTCTGTGCTTGGCATTCTCTTAAGCTGCTCCATGGAACACTTCCTTATACAGAGATCGGGGGTAACGACTTCTCAAAAGGAATTTCGATTTAAAAATTCTGGCCCGCCCAGCTCCCTGCATCTATCTGTTTAGCAGCAGAATTTGCCTGGAAGCAAACGCGACTTTAGCAGAGAGCAGAGAACGCCCGGATGCTGGGATGGCGCAGGACAGAGGTGGGGGTCAGCAAAGGGCGTGTTCTGACCTTCCGTGAGGAAGACAGTGCAAGCCACCCAGGGTGACTGTACGTTTTCTGGAGTCTGGACTGAAACAGAAACAAGGACCAGCTGAAGTTTATTTTAATCATACTTTTCATTTAACCTGCTGTGGAAAAAGTTACCACTTTAACAGAGTCAGTACTAAAACTGGTTAGAGACACTGCATTTTTTACACTTTTGTCTTTGAAATAGGTGAATGTTTTCACGTTACTCCGACTTCCAGTGCTTGGTGGCCTTCTGTGGCTGGTGGCTGTCATGTCAGTGCATTAGACAGCATGGTTTTAAAGGATCTGAGTGTCTGAAAGAAAATGAAGCCAAGTTCTAATGTACCTAACAAGAGTAGATAATAAGTCAGTCTAATACCAAAGGAGCATCCCCAAGGACATCACAGTTCAAATACATGACCACTCTGTTTCCCTCCAAGCTTGTCCGCTTTTATCATTCACATTTTTCTTCTTTTAAAAAATTGGGTTTTATTCTGATTTTTTATTTCAGAATTTATTATGAACATAATTTCATTCCAGCAAACATTAAAATCTTAATAGCTGCATAATATTCTGTATTGATTTTTGAGCATTTTTAAGAGAAAACTCTCTGATCACTAGCATATGGTATAATATCTCAGTGTACCACCAGTACCTTGATGAAATCCTACCAAAATCTGTGTGTCCATGCCTGATTAGACATACGGCAATGACCTCCGTGGCAGGACCCCAAACTGCTTTCCAGAAAGATGGTACCAATAATACCCTTCAGAAATGCTCCTTTACCACTGTGCCCAACCCTATCGAAATTCAGAAAATGTCTTTGCCACTTCAAGAGAAAATATACTGTTTTTTCCTTCTAATTTGTGTTTCTTTAATTACCGGTTTGGAGAATGTGTGTGTGTGTGTGTGTGTGTGTCTGTGTGTGTGTGTGTCTGTGTGTGTCTGTGTAGGCACTGTGTATTTCTTCTTATGCATTTCCTGTTTTTGACCTTGGACAAGTTCTTTATGTATTGAGGGAATCGATTATTTTTTCATCAGCTATATTGCAAATATTTCCTAGTTTCAAGAGAGATATTGAGATGATTTTTTATATTTTTTATATTTATAATTATGCAGGTATAGATACCATATTTTCCAATTGGTCTACCCCTTCATATTACAATATATTTAATTAAAGGATTTTTCTCCCCAAAATTATATATTAATCTGCATTTTCTCCCTGCCATCTTACTTCTTTTTTTTAATATAATGTCTCAACCCACATGGAATTTACTTTTTGAGAATATATGTAAATGAAATTAACTTTGATTTTTAAAAATATCATTAGCTGGTCCCACCAAGCACCTTAATAGGTGTTAACTGCAAAAGCTTTTAGATGCATAGAATCAGTATTTGGTCAACTTAAAAAGCAATTATTCATTTTCTTATGAAGTTTACAGTTAGGCTTCACAAAAACCAGTGTGTATCTTTTCCTAAATCAGCCCAAATGGTGTAAGAAGTGTGACGCTTAGACTTAACATAGCATTTCCTGCACCTGGTCAGTGATCAGCAAGCGGAAAAACAGGGAGGGAGCGACGGAAACCCAAGGCTGCCAGGGCTTCTCCTTGTGCCGAACGGTCTTTCTCTGAGCTGGCACAGGGCCTGCTCCTCCCCGTTCGGTTTCCTTCACCACAGCAGGCCTGTGCGTCACTGGGCCTGGAATGAGGGGCTGTGTCAGGTGCAAACACGTGGCAAGTGCCTCCACAGCCTCCGGGCTCCATCTGGAACCGGGACCCAGATGTCCTCCCTCAGGACCCTCACCGGCTCATGCCTCCAGCCCACAGGCTTCCCTAACACGCGCCTCAAGCCTTCCAGTACTGAGAACCACCACTAGCCTCCTGCCGGGTTCCCCTCCCTCTGCTTCCCTGGGCACAGGCGCTTCCCGCCAGGAGGACCGCAGCCGACTCCTCGGTTCAGCTCTCTCTTCCCTGCAGTGGGTCCAGCAGGAAGGCGTCACAGTTCCTAGCATCGGGATTTCTCCTCTTCCATTTCAAAGTTGTATCTTTCTGTTTCTGTATTCAGTCGGTATGTTTCTTTGGAAATCTGGAGGTGAGCCAGTGAAGCGCCTGTCCTAGTCGCCATATCATGAACAGGAGGGCACAGTGACCATGGTGTTGATGCGAATGCATGTCAGGCCACAGCACAGAGTCCTGAGCACAGGCTGCAAGAGTGCAGATGGGCCTGCGTGTCTGAGCGCTGTGTCACCTTCAGAGTTCCCAAGTGGAATACCCTGCACACATGGAAGGCACAGATTCTCTGTCAGTGTTATGCACTTTGCACATATTTTTGGTAAAGCTATATAAACCTCATGTACAAAGCCAGTTGAGGGAGTATGATCTGATTTTATTGAAACTATCATGATGATAAAAGCCATTCCTTCTGGTGCCCTCCCTGGGGTTATTCACATACCTCTCTTCCAATAATTGTAAATAGCAATAACAAGCCAGGGGCTGTGGGACAACTGGCTCCGCCTCCCTGTACTTACGGGGCAGCCAATCTGAGAACTACTGAGATCGAACGGAAGCCACAGGAACTACGAGATGGAGGCCCATTGATCTCGGCAGACTAGGACGGATCTGTCAGGTCCAGGCAGGGTGTGCCATGCTCCAGGGGGCACAGTTCTTTCTGCAGAAAAGGCGAGTAATTGTTCTCTCCAGCAAAACACTTAAGACAGAAGTACACATGCTCACAAACGAGCCTAACAGAACCTCAAATGTGCAAAAGAAATATCTTTTTTATTCACTCTTTTCTCTTCTGTTAGTCTTGTTAGACCCTGCTTGGGAAAACACTTCCCTGAGGTTCTTCTCTGTGTCTTTCTGAGTTTCCTTCTGTCTGTACGGGCATTTCTACTTTTAATCAGTGTGTTCACATTTCAAACCCTGGTTTAAAAGCCTTCAGCTGAAACAGAAAGAGGCCTATTCATTTGGTGTATATGAAGTGGGCAGTATTGCACTGGAAAACCCAAAACACACAGAGTAGAAGGAGTCGTGGCACACACGTGCAGAGAGCCCTCTCCCCAGTCTGCAGCAGCCATGGTGTGCAGCCGGCCCCTGAGGGCCTCAGCAGCTCCGACACGAGGGAAAGAATGAGATGATGCTCAAGACCCACCAGATGGGTATTCAATCAGCGCTTTTGTGTGAAATTCTCTAATTTGAATATTGGAGAAAGATCTACATTGAGCTTATACAATCCACATGTTTGTTCTCTAGCACTCTCCCTCGATGTGCGTGTGGGGCACTAACGCTGAAGACAGTGTGTGCTAGGTGAGTTACAGGACCCACGGAAATGAGCATAATGGCAACCCAAACGTACTGGCTGCAAGTGAACAGAAAGTCAGTGGTGAGAAAATGCAGAACGGAATAATAATTTTCAATGCCTTGATTTGAGATTTGAGGTAACAAATTGCTTTTTAACAAGAAGCAGACTTTGTTTAAATCGTCTTCTCGCAGTGTTGTGACTCTTTTAGAACACGGCCATGATGTGGTTCTCCAGATCAGAACTCCTGAACTATGTGTTCCTTGTCGCACTAAATCTTGACCTTTGTTTCACTGTTAAGTTCCTTTATAATCAAACGTCCCCTTCCCTGGATAAACATGTCCCCTGCATACTCTAGCCCACACAATGTGCATTTAGCAGCACAGCGGACATCACTTAACCAGGAGAGCCCCCTCTTGCTCTTCACTGTGTTCAAATTCTTCTCAGCCTTGGAAGCCCAGCCTCTTCTATAGCTTCCGACCTTCAGGGGTCTCCTGTCTGATGTCTCCCACCACAGGAACAGTTTGGGTTTCATTAGATGGTAGGTAAATATTTACTGCCAAGCAGGTCAGAAGGATTGCATTCATGGACATTCAAACTGGGAAAGGAAAACGTATCAGATAAAGTCAAGGGAGTTGAATCATGCACACTACACTGTAGGACATGATTTCTTGGCTAATACAGGAAACGCCCAGCAAGGCTACACTTTCCCATTTGCTCAGGTGGCTCCAGTTTACACCTGTTGTCCAGTATGTTATTAATGGTGCCTCTTCACTCTCAGAATCGTTTCTCTTTGGATGACTAATATGATCACTTTGACCACTTATTTATTACACAACGGATGGTATATTCTAAATGCTCTATGAATGAACTTCTTTGAGCTACACAACTGCCTTATGAGATAGTTAGTAAATTTTTACTTTTCAAGTAAGGCAACAGAATCCCAAAGATTATCCTTCAAAAGATTACAACTGCAGAGGTTAACGCAGCTGTAGAGGCACCAGCTAGAGAATTAGGATGGCTTTTGCTGAATTCTAATATAGAATTTTGGGGAATAGAGTTAAAATTCATGTTAAATACTTATTAAGGCAGCTTGCGAGCCCCTGGAGAATATTTCTCAGAGTTAAGCAGATTTAAATATTTAAATAAACAGCAGCCAGTGTTCACAAACAGACATCTCTGACACCCCCACAGGAAGACACAGACGCTGGGCAGCCAGAGCCAGAGCAGGGCAGCTCCAAGAGGATGCTCCAGAGCCCATCAGCATTAACTGCCCTCTCCTCAGCACCCAGAGTGTCTTATAGAGAGTCAGCAGCCTACAGGCACTTGGACTTATGGATGTGCTCAGAATAGAGCAGAAGTGGAAGACTGAAAATATAATTGCCTTGGAGTAATATGTCTTAGGAAAAGAAACATTGATATCCATACCCTTCTGGGTAACTTAACCTAAATGAGTCTGGTGGCTCTTTGTAAGAGATCAGCAGGGACAGTGTCCCTCTAGGATATAGTGATTGGCTCCACTGGATCCACGTGTGGGATGTGTGCTCATAGGTGCCCAATCATTCTTTACGGATGGTTTTTGCAACTGAGTAAACTTACATACCTTTACATCCATGAATAATCTTGCCATATCAAATACACCTTAAAAATTATAAAAACTCAATGCAATTCTACTGAGTAAGACACTGAAAATTAATTCATTTGTTAAGACAATAGTCCACAACATTCAGTCCTGCCCATGACTAGACCATGACTCTCCCATCCTGCCCGTCATTGGCCTCAGGGGCACTCTACTCTATTTACGTAAAATCTTAATCTCTGGTAACAGGTGTGCTCCCAGTTCATGCATCCTCTCTGCATTTCTCAGGCACATGTTTTTCCCCTCTGGGATGGTCTGCAGTTCACTGGCCACTTGCTTCCTTTAGTGCCTGAGGAATGACCTCCCGTGATGCCCTCAGAGCTTCATCTGTCACAACTCAGTGCTTTGCGTCCATCTTTGTTCTTTGACCTGATACATGTTTGTTCTACTTTTGGAGCTAAGAGGGAAGCAGACTTCACGATTTTAGGAAGTAGAATGATTTCTTGAGGAGGAAAAATGCTGAAAACAGATTCTGTTAATGGAGACAACACAAATGCCATTGCATTGCCTATGTGATAGCATAAACACGAAACGTTCACAGGAACTTGGGAGCACCTACAACAATGTCATCTTCATTAACAACTACTTTCTCTTCTGTTGTTCATAGTGTTTGTAAATGGGCATTTATATATGTCAATTAAACATTCTATTCAATAGCCCTTGACTGTTGAAGTACCACATACTTATTTTTTTATATATAAAGTAACAATACTGCACTTGCTCCTCATCTCTAGTCTCAGCAGCATGCTTCCTATTCTTCAGTTCTTCAGCAGGAAGACGCACAACACCCACCGTGCCTTGTTCTAGACGTGACTGCCAAGCCCATACCCGGCGCCCAGCCCCAGAATCCCCTTCAGAGGCCACTTCTCTGCAAAGAGCCCGCATGCTTTGGGGAGGGAGGAACCCGGCCTTGGCCCGGTAGCATCCTGACCAGCCCACATCACGGTGGGCAACCTGACACCCTCGGCCAGCACAGTGGGCACCGTTTGGAGACATGCCACAGCCATCAGGACTTGTGTTTTATGAGAGGAAGGAGAAACCTCCGAGAAAATTCAAGACATCCTAACTGATACCCTTGCATTACCCTTACTACCTACCAACAAATAAACTATAGCAAATTAGATTCTGAAAGATGTCTTTATATCTATATTTATCTATCTATACATCCCCAAAGTAGTAACAGGATTTCTCCTTAAGACCTACTTCCAAAGGAAGCAAAGCCTAAGTAATTCCAGAGTTAACCTGTCTTACGGCGGCTACTATAGCCTCTGCATGTACGCAGCCTTTCTCCCAGAGGACAGTTAGTTAACGCAGAACTTTCTGCCTTGGGGAACTTTCTAGACCATGGCACAAGAAGCTGGAACTCAAGCAGAAATCAAGTCTAACTAAACTAGTCCTCCTGAGCTAAGTGGGCAGAAGCCAAGAGCAGGACTGTGGGGGTCCGTGGAATGTGAGGGCGTGGCACAGAGAAGACAGAGCTCTGGAAGCAGGGCAGGTACCTTTGACGTCCTCGGCTGAGGTCTAGACTATTTCGCAGAGTCTAACAGAAATCAGAGGCTGTGGCACTGGGCATTGTAATGCCTGAAGCCACAGGGCGAGGGTGCTGGAATGAAGTTCCGTCCAGTGGGAGTAGAAATGCCACCCGAGCGCACTGGACATAGAGGTGAGATCCCAGAAAGCTCACTTTGTAAGGGTTCCGCACGGAGTAGAATCTGTATCACAGGAATAGAGGAAATGAAGAGGGACAGAGCCCAGCTTGCAGGGGTCAAGAAAGTCCACTAAAAATTTAAATGTTTATCAGAAGAAAATTCAGCCCTTACAAAGGAACATAATATAATCCAGACTCCTTCTGATTTAAAGCCTACAACATATAGCATAAAATTAAAAAATTACTTGAAAAATACAGAGGCTGGAAAATATGAGCACCAATCAAGACAAAAGGCATATAGACCCCAGCATGCCCAGACTTCAGAATTGACCACAAAACTGGTGCAATAAACATATTCAAGGGTAAAGAGGGTGAACATAGGTGAACACATACGACTCAGAGAACTGGAAAGTATTAAAAAAAAAAGCAGAAATTCATATAAAAAATAATGGAATTATAGTAATGCTTACAAACACATTTATAGATTTAAGTATTTGTATTAGAAAAGAAGAAACATTTAACAAAGAAATGATACACTTTTTACCTTAGAAAGCTGGATAAAGGAGAGCAAAGTTAACTCAAAATATGTAGATGGAAATAAGTAATAAAGATCAGAGATCAATGAGATACAAGCCAACAAAAATTAGAGAAAAATAAATAAAGTCCCAATTTTTCAATCCAGAATTCTATATCCACATTTTTTGATAATAGACAAAAAAACTGAAGGAATTTGTCACCTATAAGTCTGCACTGAAAGAAATAATGAAGTCAATCTTTCATGTGCCCTTTTAAAAAGACTAATAAAATGGATAACCTCAAGTGATAGTGTTTACAAAAAAAAGACATAAAATAGCAAATTTATCACCTCAAGATTAAAAGGCGGGATATCACTTTTGTTTTTATAGTCATTATGGTATAGTTAGGGACTATTAGGAACTACATCATAAAAAGAAATGTAACAATTTAAAAAAGACATAGAAATCCCTTGAAAAACACAACTTAGTAACACTGACACTATAAAAAAATAGAAGTCTGAATAACCCTGTGTCTATTAAATTAACTGAGTTGAAATTATTAAGTTTCCCAGGAAGAAAATTCCAAGATTGGATAGGTTTGCAGGTCAATTCCAGGAAAATTTGAGGAAACAATAAGACCAAACTGAACCCAAAGAGTTTCAACAAGACAGAGGGAGAAGAGCATTTCCCAAATCATGTTATGAGGTTAGCTTACTCTGACCAAAACCTGACCAGGGCACAGTGAGAAAAGAAAAATTACAAAGAAATATTTCTCTATTTCTCTATTTTAAGAGGTTACCTTGGAAAATCTGTTTCCCATACTTAAAGGCTAAAATCAATTGATATATTTACTACACTTTGAAGGGCTTCAGGACTTTTGAATTTGAGATTATCCTATGACAGTTCAGTGAAAATCAAGAGAGACAAATGAATATTATAAGTTAATGTTTATTATGATAAGCTCACTGCTTTGTGAATCATCTCCATCCCTCACGAGAGGGGTTCTCACATAGGTGGCGATGGAGTCTGCCTGTTGGGGTACCAGGCCAGATGGCATTCATAGCACCCAGGTCACACTGGATTACTTTCTGTCATGAACATCAGGTTCTCGCAGGACATGCCTAACTCACCCTTCCGTCTGTAATAAGCCACTCATCAGAACATTCTACCCCATTGATTTTGTATGGCACACTTCTTGTTACCATTCGGCTGTCAGCGAGACATGACCACTACAGAGATGCTCCCATGACACCCTGCCCAAAACAACGGCTTCCCATCCCAGCATAATCAGGCTTTCCGGAAAGATGCCCCTTTTATTTCCTTTACAGAACCTTGGAACATTCTACTTCCTTCACAGAATGTCACCTCCACCAAGAGGCTTTCTGAGGTGGCCCGAGCGAGAGCAGTTTCCAGTCACTCTAAGGTCAGATTAGTTTATATTCCGTAGAACCATCAACAGGACAAGTTATGTATGCATTTCTTATTTGTTTTTCTTTGCACTGCAATGTAAGTTCCTTGAGGCAGAGACTCAGGTTTCTTCTTTTAAATTCGTGTATTTCCAGTACATTGAACAGTGTCTAGCACATTGAAGATACAAGATTAACGCCTCTCAAATGAGTGAATAAATGAATGTGAGGCATGCCATCAAGTGCTCAAAATATTAAGTTGAAAGAGAAAATTAGAAGTCTGGCTAGGTAGTGCAATATTTCTATCTTTTTAAAATGCTGCACTCAAAAAGTATGTTGTATTAGCTATCATTATCCCCAAGGTACAGTCTTTGAGTTTTCATTTTTTAAAAGATCCTGTGAAGAGGAAAGTGCCCAGGATGGAGAACATCTTTAATAGCAAATAACTTGATGTGAGTTAATCAACACAAATGGAAAACTTGAGGGGTTTACGCCTAGTCCTAAAGGAGGGGGAAATAAAATAGCCAAAATGGGAACACAGGAAAAAACCAAGACAAGAACTTCATAATGCTTCCCAGGACTAACCACGAATGAGAGTATGACTAAACTTAGTGCCATTATGATTTTATTGAAACAACTGAACCCTTTCTCTCAGTCCTTAAAACTACTGCATTATGCAATGACAGTTTCTTAAAATGAAAACAGATCAATCCCACAAATTTTTCAAAAAATCAATTATCCAGTGGGAAAGAGATGGATTACCATTGATTGCATCCTGCCTGTGCTGGAGATGATGGATGAGCGCAGTTCCAGCATTGATCTTTGGGAAGAGGCTCACTCTGGTCTCGCATGGCTTACCATTGGGTCGTGCACTCGGAGGAGGATACGCACACCACAACAGCACATTTCACATTCTGTCAGGGTCGCTCAGCTATTCTTTTGTTCATATAGCTCTGACCACGTCCCTAAATTCAAGCATCATTACTTGCCCTAAAATATTTGTTCAGATGCAATGACTATAAAGAACTTCAGGATGGGTGAGTGCAGCGACAGTATGAGGCAGCCGTACAGATGACGTTCCGACAGTCACTGTGGTTGGATCCTGAGAGCTCCCTTGTACCTCCTACAAATCCTTCCCATTTCCAGATGACCAAGGGACACGTGAAATACTACAGGTTTATTCCAACCTGCAGCATTTGGGGACAGTTCAGCTTCAGTGTATGTACTCCCTGAAATACTACATATGGAATTCTTTTCCATCAATAGTGACTTGTTAGTTAAGTGGAATATATTGTGACTTCAAGAAGACTATTTTTATTTAAATGTATTTAAATTGTACATTCTTTCTTGAAAGGCGTCACGAGTTCAGCCTCGTCTGCAGTTCCAGGAATCACATGGACTCAAGGTTGGTGACAGAGCCATTTCAGAGTCTGCAATGGATCTGCTGCTCCTTTGATCACATGGACGTCTCCTCAGCTCACCGACTTACTGGCCAGTGAGCAAACTGCCAAACGCATGTTTATTGGGATGCTGTGGGAACTGGGTCAACCGCGGCAGTGCCATGGCTTATCTTCACCACCATCATATCTGTGTTGCTCTATACACAGAATGAGCAGGGAGACATGTCGGGGCAAGTACAGCAGAAAGAGGAGGCACGTGTTTGCCTCTGTCAGGCCCTGACCTAAGTCTACTTGGCCGCTCAGTTAGCATCAGCATTTTGCTTTCTTTTTTAGTAGATGTTGGTGAACTCCAGGGCTAGACAGAGGGCAGGACATTATGAAAAAAGAGCTCTTATTAGAAATGTTACCGACTGCAGTAATGTACAACCAGTACGGATAGTCACACAGACCAACTGTCCTGGGGACCTTTGCCCCAGCTCACCACCACTCTGCTAATGACGAAGCATAGCTAGTGACTGGCTGGCGTACGTCAGCTTTAACCAGCACATGCATTTAAATGCTCTGATAGTAACATAACTGATCCTCAGATACTTGACCATAAATTGCCAGACAATAAATAGTTCCACACTGAACATTTTCAGCTGGGGACACAGTTTAGCAATTCAGCCAGGAGTCGCCATCTACACTGTGAAAGGCACGAGAGTCACAGCGAATGAAACCGACTTCCTCAAGTTCACAGAGACACGTCCCCTGCGTGGCAGTGGGATTGCGCCTTACTGTGCTGTGTTTTGAGGCTTAACAAAATTAACCCTGAGTCACAGCATGGGGAGATAGAAGGTAGGATGGGATTCGAGTATCAGCCATTGTTTGGACCTGAAATTAGGTATTGTTGTTATTAACATGTTTGTTTTTAGATCTGACTTATCATGGCTAGCTGCCAATGTTTCTTACAAAGGTCCAGAAAACTGACAAAACTTCTCAAGGGTATGAGCTGCCATGCCAGACTCTGGGCCATTGGAGAGTAAGCAAATGGGTCATAAATGTCACCCATTTGTATAGAAAAATAGCTATGATACACAGACCATCCTCGGCAGCAGGTCTGAGCTGAGGGGAGCGGGCAGGGAGCGAGCAGTCACCAGGCGCCTGTGGTTCAGACACAGTTCAGCTGCAATTCACACACACAGCCTCCCTTGTTACTTGGACCATCTCTGCGAGGTTCTGGACATTATTCTCATGTTTATGGAGGATGATACATCGTGACTCATGCTAGACAGGGCTACTTACAAGTGTCAACAATTAGACTATAAAATAGACTCAAATGCTTTTGACACATGGGGTTTGAAACACCTGGATTTCTCCCTTAAAATATAAGTTTGTTGACTTCAGGTCTTCTGTCACCTGCCAGGCACTGAACACGTGATGGAATCCATAACAAGTTGCCTACTAGGAGCTTATTTTTGTTGTGAATTAAGCCATGCTTTTTTCTCAGTTAGCAACAATTCTAAATGCTGCCTTACTGGTGAGTCTCGTCTGGAAGGGTCTCGGCGCCTCACTCCTAAGTCCAGAAACAAGAGTCTATACCTGTAATGCTGTAACTGACACAGGACAGAGCTTGCTCATGGGGTGTTCGCCAGCAAACACCACCCTTGGTGATGGGCTTGAGGGGAGAAACGGACTGGCCGCCTCCCTGCTCTGACCTGCTCCTCCCTTTAAATATTGATACA
Source organism: Smutsia gigantea (assembly GCA_032199065.1). Lineage (NCBI taxonomy): Eukaryota > Metazoa > Chordata > Mammalia > Pholidota > Manidae > Smutsia > Smutsia gigantea. The sequence goes on along the minus strand of JAVSCE010010557.1, from coordinate 181,335 downwards.
TTTTCTGCAGTCACTTCTAAGCCTCTGCTGCGGCTAATTGGAGGCCCTTAGCCCCACTGCTGGCTTCTCACTGTGATAAATATTTAATCACAGAGGGAAAAGCTCCTTTTCGAGAGCACATGCTGGTCTGTGAGTCTTAAAACTAGAACAAAAGTCAGTGTTACCTGGAAGAGCCTTTACTCCCTCGTCCAGGGTGAGAAAGGTCCACCTAATTACCTCTGCTGAGAAACAGCCGTCTCCTTCCCACAACCAACTGACATTTAGACACTTCTCCCCTCACCTCTTCCCACTGCTGCAAAAGGGAACTGAACACAAACCCAAGCCCACTTTGCTGGCAGATTTTCTGCCCATCATATAGGCCTTGGGTACATGGTATGTCATTCTAACTGTGTCATTTTTCTCTCCAATTAAAAATAATGGATGCAATTGGCCTGTCAGGCTGTACAGTATTCCTGTAGGGAGAAAATTAGTTGGTATCTTCACACAGCCATTGTCCACTGATTTGACGTTCAAGGTCTGACTGCAGTCCATCCTCTCGCTCCCCATGTATCAGTGTCACTGAGGCTCCATGCTTCCTGTGGGAAGCCGGACAGACCAGCACAAGCACAGCTCAATCCATTCCCTGGAACAATTTTCATGAAAACGGGGAGTGAGAGAAGACTGTTACACCTCTCAGTTACTCAACTGTATTTCCTGGAAGAAAGTCTTCTGAATTTGTGGGTAGCTGCTTCATCACTAGGATGTTACTCTACTATGTTGGCCGATTTTCTGTGACAAATGCATTTTGAAACAAAAATGAAGAAGCTCTTAATAATCAGGTAGCAGAAGAGAATAAAGGAAACAACCACACCCATTGGTCAAGGCAGCAAACTATTTTTCTGTGTATTTGTTCTCTTTATATTTTGATTCTCCAACACAGAGAAGAAGGCACACGCTTTCTGATGTCCACCTCAGGACAGTTGGGCCACCAATTGTTAGGAGAATAAATGCTGACACAAATAATTGAAGAGGTGTAAAAACATGTAGTTAAATCTTGTAAGCCAAAAGTAGACCTTAACAGTTGAAAACCTCTCATTCCTCTTCATTACCCCTACTCAGCCTTCGGGGTCTTCTCTGCAAAAGAGCATACTATTGCAGAGAGACAACTTTCTTTGAAAGGAATTTCATTCTGGGTTATAATTGGACTTGATATTAACTACTCTTTGAAAGCCAACACTATCTCCTCATCACTAAGACTGAAAAATACATGTAAAAGGAATATAAGAGGAAGAAAACATGTAATCAAAAACATTAAAGGTTAGAACTTAAATTATTTCAAGACATAATCATGAAGCACAAACTTAGTGGCATTCCAGTAACTAGAACACAGCTAGATAGAACATTCTGAAAGGGAAGAAGCTGTCTCTGCTTAGTAAAATATACCAAGACTCCTTGATTTCATGTCTTATATTTTCCCATGTTAGTTTTTCAAAAGTTTGTTTTCTCCTGGATATTCGCTTTAATGGTTCCAAACATATGCCTTAAGACAAGTCTGCAACAAGGAAAATATTATTTTCCACTTTAATTCATTATTTTTTCTTTTCATATATTCAGCAAATATGCTTACTATGTTTATAAATTTACAGTTGAAATATTTAGACACTCCTGTCTTACTTTTAGTTCATTTTAAGGTCATCTTAAACAGTTCTTCTTATTCCTGACAATTCCTTGCAATTATTTTAAGGGAAACCTAGCCTAGCACTTTACTCTGGGTGGCAGCAAAGTTAAATTCCATTTTTTCATAAGTGTAGATAATTTAGCAACTTGAGCATTTGTACATATGCATCACTTATCTTCCTAAGCAATTTAAGGAAGCTCAGGGAATATTCCCATACAAGAACTAACACACTTAAGATCTAAGTCACAGAAACAGCAGCCTTGGAAACCAGAGACTCCCACCTCAACCACCACCCCCAGGAGGATGTGGGGAAACCTGTGAAGCTGTTAGAAGATGCTCATTTGGAGAACAGTTGCTTTTTGAATTCTTCTACTAGTTTGCGAGTTTTAACACACTAACATCCTGGGTGAAAAAAACATCAAGACAATTCACAGCAAGAGGTGGGATATCTTTGTTCATGAATTTCGTAGATGTACATCAATTTACCTAAAAATACTTAGGGGGTTAGGAACAGGAGGAGCCTACCACAGTAAGCTCATGTGGTTCACTGTCTGATTTTGTAGAATAAACTGAGGCCCAGCTAGAAGGGTCTTGTGGAGAATTTCTTTCCTTATTCCCAGTCCAGTCATCTTTGGGCTGTATCTGTACTTCTTTAATGAAGGTAAGCAAATGGCAGAATTCCCAGGTAGAGATGAACTGTGGTACTAATTGCCATTGAAAACCAGGCTATGGAGGCCATGGGTTAGAGACGAGTCATCGGACAGCGATCCAGACAGCCTCGGGGGAATTGTCCCCATACCACCACCTGCCCGCTGAGGATCACAGCTGGACTGCGATGCCTCCCTTGCTTGAGCTCTGCAGCTGACCCATGGAGGGCAGGCATCCCATGGGAGAAGAGCGCATTCCTTCATCTCCCAGGAGAGCACTTTAGCCTCCATTAAGCCTGGAGAGGACAAAACTGTTGTTGCAGGATATTGTGAATATTAAGAAAATTTCAAGCATAAAAAGGAGGATGATTCACAAGTTGCAGAGCCGTGACATGTTACTACTAAGACAGAGCAGGAGGTGGATTTGAAATGGATCAGGAGGGACTTAGGGGAAACATAACAATACACAGTGAATGGATTTGAAAAACAACTGCACGTTTTTCTAATGTGCTATTAAAAAGACAAGAAAAGTCAAAGGGAACAGGCACTGTCTGTCTAGAACTTTGGTTAGATGTCTACACAAAGGGAAGTTAGCAAATCTGGATTCCCTTCCAGTCCTCAAACTCAGATTATTAGTGACTAAAAATGAAAAATCTCCAGGCTGAACACATCTTTCTTAAAGACCTCATATTTAAACCTAGAGCAATAAATCATATGCAGAATCCTACACAAAGTCACTTAACTTGAAAATAGAAACAGAGCGCTTTCTACTTTTTCAGAAATTGGTTAGAACAAAAATGGAAAGGAATTTACATGAGAGTCATAAGGAAATGACTTATGGCATATAAATGCAAGTTTGTATGAGACAGACACGTATTTAGTTGATAGATTTGCAACAAAAGAGTTTGGGATGGCGTTCAATCTTATTTTAGTTAAATGGGATACTGAAGTATATTCTTGTATGTTACAAAAGGGAAAGCTTATTAAAATAAGACCTTTGGAATGAGACTCTATAGCTATTTTTTTTAGATTAAACTAAAGTTAGATCATATTTTATATGGTACCAATCTGTTGCCATAGCTGACACTGCAGAGGGGCATGGAAGCAGGGACGTGCCCAGGAGAGTGTTCCGATGACACAACGCTTTCCTAGGCTAACAACACTTTGCCTCCCACCTCCCCACTCCCTCCACAGCATCGTTACACCAGCTGTTTGCACCCCCTGCTCCATAGGACACAATCATACAACAGCATTAAGGTACGGAACTACAGGAAATTTCTATTATTTTCCTTTTGCTACTGTAAGAATTTTCCACAGCCTCAGCGTCTTAAAACAATATGAATTCATTATATTATTGTTGTGGAAGTCACAAGTCTGAAACTGTCTCCTAGGGTTAAAATCAGGGGTCACCAAAACAGCATTCCTGTCTGGAGGCTGCAGAGAAGCATCCATTTGCTGGCTTTTCCCACCTTCTAGAAGCTCCCCACACTCTTTGGCTTGCACTCCCTCTCTCACTGTTCCGTACCGTGTGATTGTATTGGCCCACCTGGGTAACCCAGGATAAGGCCCCATTTCAAGGGCCGTGATTAGAGATCTTAATTCCATGTGAAACCTTAAAAGCCTCCTGCAACGTAACCTAACATATTCTAAGAGGTTCTGGGGAACAGAACGTAGGCATCTTAGGTAGGTAGAAGGGCACCATTCTTTCTGTGACAGTCACACATCACCCCACACACAGGGAACTGAATCACAGTATCTGTAAGTAAACATGGACACCTTCCTCTGCTTTAACTTTAGAAAAATGAGTTCCCTATTTTAAAACTGTGTCAAAACCAGAGCTGCTAACTTGCATTTGGGCCAGATCCCCCATCTTACGGCTATTCTCTGAATGACACAGCCAAAGTGAAAGAAAAAGGGAAATTTTTCTATATCCTTAACATGACCCTTTTGTGAACATTGATTTTTCTTTTTGTTTACTGACTTCAAAATTCACTAGAAAGATGATGCTGTGGACACATAGGGTGTGGAAGAAATTCCCAACAAGTAATACTGTTGTGCAAATGGGACTTCTATGCTATTCAACATGTTAGGGAAAATTTTATATGTGAAAGTAAAGGGCAAGCGTCTCACTGAATTAATTATGCTATGGGACATGGTCAGCAATGCAAAGAGTCAGGAAGAAAGACGTGTGCACCCAGTGGGAGCGCCAGGCTGCGCTTCAGAGAGGCGGTCTGTGTGTGAGCCTCTGACCAAGGGCTTAACTGTGTTAAGAGAGCCATAAAGAAATGCACATTTTTGGTGGAGATAAAAATAATTGACCCACTTTCAGATTATGGCTTTCCTATTTGTTTCTCTGGAGACCCCTCAGTAGTCCCACCCAGACCACGATGCGGAAGGAAGGATATGCTCTTTACGTATCTTTCAAAAAGCTGCAATGCCTTTGTAGCCGCATTTTTGTGGACCAGCATGTCATGTCACATGAGGTGATGTGAAGTCTATACCTTTTGTGATTGATTCTCTAGACAGAGGGGGTTTGACCAAATAGAAAGACATTGATGGTTCTATTAAAAATTCCATAACACTGGCTTTAATGGGTAAGAGGGGATGCCACGCAGAGGAACAAGCAAGCTTTCTACGGCCACGTCAGAGCACCCCAGATCTAAACACAGACTTACTATCATGCGTCTCCTATTTGAAATTCTCCAGAAATCAAGAAAGGTTTTGATGTTCTACAAAATCAGATAGATTCATGACCAGAGTTTTCTTTCCATATGTAAAGATAGACAGAGTTTTGCCCAATGGCTTAAAATACGTTCTTCCTCATGGCTTCCAGAGGAGCTGATATTTCTACAACTATCCACACATATTGTACAGGGTACATTTCTCACATTTTGCCCACCTCATTGAATTATATTCAGTACGTATTTAAGATGCAAATTATTTTTAATGTGTGATGCCCTTCATGAAGGGCACTGAAAAGTTAATGTTCAAGGTGGTTTTAATACAAAACCTAAGAAATATCTACGATTACAGAGTTGAGGCAAAAGTCATATACCTGCACTATGGGGTAACTTTATAAAGGTATATTTTTCCATTTGTGAAGTTTAAACCCTAGAACAAACAGTAAAGACTGGTGAACAGCATAGTCTCATTAATCCTACAAGTTCATCCAACTACATGGACATCAGTGTACTTTTCATGTGGAAGGTGTTGGGTGCACAGACTGTCGTGAATACAGCAAAACACAGCCACCTTGTATTTGTATCATTTTACTTTGTTTTCTTTAACATATAGTGAAAATGTCTTGACATTTAAATCTAAAACAGATTGATAATATTATTAAGAGTACCTTAGAACAGTTATTTAGGAGTTAGCATCTGCAGAAGCTCCAGAATGAAATCTGTACTCAGAAGCTTCCTGCACTTCCTGAAAGGGGGTTTGCATTTCCTGCATGTATCCCACCATCTAAACAAAATACCCACCTTGTTTTCAGAAAAGACGTATTGAACAGTATGAAAATTAATGAAGGGTCGAGATAAATTCCATGTCTCCTTTTGTTGTTTTTTCATTGCATATGACTCATTACTTCCCTACACTTGCAGTAAGTTCACGACAATATTGAAAAGACTACGGTGTGGCCTCTGTTCCTGTCCACCTCATGCTGGGTTTGTGGTTGGGAGAGCACGTATCTTTAGCATATCAGACATTTCTTACCCAGATAAGGACTCGCCAATTACAGGGGGCCCATGTGAATAAAGAGGCCCTTCCCCTGGGAGGAAGATGAGATGGCGAACAGCAAGTACAGCCCATGCTCCTTGAGACACCACTCATGTGAGTTGTGTCTGGCAGCAAGGATCATGCTCAGAGGCCACGCTGGCCCATAAATCCCACTCAGTGGATTTGGGTTGAGCCCCCTTTGCTGCAGTGTTTCCTGGCTTTCCCTCAGAGCAGCTCTATGGGACAGCACTGCCATGTCCCAGTTTTGAGATACTGTGGAGCAGGGAGGAGAGAAGAAATAATGGGAAAGTGAGACAGAGAATACTGATGCGAATGTTGGTTTTAATGCATTTTAAAGTGTAAACAGTGAGTACAGAGAATTGGCTGTTTCCCCAGCCTGAATAGATGCCACATTACCTACCGGCATTCAGCCAGGCCCTATCAACAGACTCGTAAGAAAACAATGTCTTGTGGGGTTAAACAAACAAATGCCTGCGCACCCTGCACCATACTTTCACTGGGCAGCTGTACCACTAACGCGCCAGCATTCAGAGTTATCACTAACTAAAGATGATTCCTTCGCTGAAATACAGGGGTGGCTGCCCTTAACACATCATAGCTTTCCTGAAACAGAGGCATGCTTTCCTGGAAGGATATCTCAATTTGCAAACTTGGATTTAAAATGGAGCTAATCTGACATGGAACCTATATGTGTGTGCATTAAAAAAGTAATGCCCTGGAATTATGCATAAGTTACAGGTGAATTTCCAACTTGAATTAAATATTTTAAATTTTAGTACCAAAACGACTATTGCCACTGGGTTCTATCCATTTATTCATCTACCCACTATCCAAATCTATTTCAGCTCCCTGATGCTTACTTGCTACGAGAGTCTAGGTATTCTGAACTTTTAGTAGATTAATTTATAAGTTAATACCATCAGTCATGCCTGAGCTGCACAACAGTATTGCAGATAGCGATATCCTCATTCATAAGGACACTGAGTCTCACAGAAGATAAGTAATGTGCTGAAGGGCCACGCAGATAATAAGTCCCATGATTCAGATGCTCAAGCCAGGACATACCGGAAGCCGCCTGCCGCGAGAGGCCACCTTGCCCGAGCCAGAGGGGTGGGGAGGTAACTCTAGTCCTCAATTGCTTTGGGAAAATTCACTTTTTATCTCAATTAATCCAGATCGGCTTTCTGTGAAAGCACAATTCACAGGATAAGTGCCAATAAATTCCTATTTGTTTTGTGCTGGGACATTCTGGCCTACCAGGCTTATGTTATAAATTACTATATTGTTAAAATACCTTTATTAAATAGATTTTTTTCCTTCCTCCTTCAAGTGGAGAAAAAATGATGTATCATCAGTATGGACATGCTCTTACTACCCTATGATTCCTGCATCACCTTGGAGGGGGGATGCCACGGACAGTCATTTGTTATATGTCTACAACAGATTTCAGTGGCTCTTCCCTATTACTGCATCTGCAGTGGATTTCTTATTGTGTGACATAACATGATATACACAAGCAAGGAGCAAAATTCCCCATGTGGCTTATCTTTCTCTGCAACAGTGATGTTAGGCAGTATTATGTCTCTATGTGTCTCGGTTTCTTATTGTTTTGATACACTTCATTATAAATGTTGAGCCATTGTTCACCCCCAGCTTGTTTTTAGTCTTAATCCAAAGAAAGAAGTAGTGGTCACTTGTACAGCTTATCAGAACCACTCAGCCAATTCAAATAGATTTTTAAGACATGTGTCTGTTTCCATAGAGTGTATTATTATTTGTTTATTTGTCTGATCTTTCTTATAGAGAGGCTTGAGTCTAGGAAAAAAAAAAATCTCTGGAAACAAATCATTTCCCAAAGAACCAATAAGGAAATCCTTACAGATGTTAAAAATATTTCGTTTAAATTATTACTACTCTTAAAACCAAAATAATGTAAAATATCAAACAGCATCATTTCCATGTCGGAACAATCATTTCCTTATGCTAACCACTGTCCGTTTTCTGTTTAGAGCCTCTGATTGGTCAGTATTGCCCAACATACCTTTCGTTTAAAGCAGAACAGGCCAAGTATGGCTGGGCAGACATTCAGGGGAAGCTGATCAATGACACAGTCATTCATGACTTAGGCAAACGTCCTCGGGTTTTAATGACATATTCTCAAAGTTCAGTTGCTATCTGAACTTGCCGCCCTACTTGACTGAGTAGAGAAGGCATTAGCAGAACCGGCAGCTGCACCTGTCCCTGCAGCCGTCTGACCAGGGGCTTGCCTACGCAGGCAAGGGCAGACAGGCCTGGCTTGGAGCGCCCGTAAAGGATCAGGCTTCCAGGGGGAAGAGCCGACAGAAATGCCAAGCTCTCCCTGTCTTTGTTAAACCAACATTCGTGAGTAGGAAGTTAAAAGTCCACCAATCTGCCTAGAAAAACCTCTGCAGCAAAAGCTCTGTGGGTGGAAATGAGGAAGCACAGGCTCACCAGGTTCAAACACCCATGCCTTCTTCATTTTCAAGGAATCGCAAAACGCTGTTTGTGATTTTTCAGCAACTGGCACTGGGAATGTGTTCACGTGTGCTGCATACACTGATAGCTAGGAAATCAAAAACAGTCTGAAGAACACTGACCAAAAATCAATGTTACAAGGTATCTTATATTCCAAACTAAATGTGTCAAACATCACATTACCTATGAACTCAAGGGAGAAAGTCAAAGCTATTCACACTGGCATAAACATGAGCATAGATTGGCTTGATTGGTGTCTTCTCATCAAAAAGATTACTCGGTCTCGTGTGCCAGGTACCCGAAGGGGAGGTTTGATTAAATGTCTGAGTTTTGGATCTGTTAGTGGGGCAGTTGGGGGGAGGGCAGAAACTTTTACAGTGATCAAAAGTGAATTACAGATCTAACAGGCAGCAATCATGAAGGAGCCATACCAAGGGGACCCCAGGCCAGAAAATAGACAGTGAAAGCAGCAGAGACCAGCAGTCAAAGGCTGCAACAATGGGTGTTTCTGTGTCTACTGCACAAGGGAGTCATGCACACTGTGGACTGATCTGTAGGCAGAGGGTGCAGAACATGGACATCCTGGGCCTCCACCCAAACCTGTAACGATGGGAAAGAAGTTTATTTTGCATAAACTCACACCCAGTCTCGCACATGTGCAAGCACCCATGAGAGAAAACTCAAACCACACTCAGGAAGGCTTGCAGCGCATGACACACCCTGTCCCACTGCACGGCCTCTATTCCCTGCTGCCGTCTGCCTGCTGCTCCCACGCCCAGTCTCCACCAGGCAAAGGCAGAGCGGGGCCAGGAGCGCCCTCTTACCCCTGGACATCCACCCTGAACTCCACGACTGATGAGCAGGTAAGATCATTTGTCAGAACTCAGGGGGCAACCCTGGGGTTGAGTGACCTCAGCACAGAGTTGAGGTCAATTCACAATATCCGAACTTAAAAATGCTTCATTTGAATAAAGGACATCTTTAGACTATATAAGCTGACAGAGACTCCGAGTCAAGTTCGTGGTCCCTATGTCCAGGAACATACCAGACATCCACTCTCATGCTTTCACCTGTACAGACACACACGCATGCACACACACGCACACACACACACACACAAACACGCACATACACTTACTTCCAAAAGAAGGGCTCATTCCTAACATTTCTTCCCAAAGTTTTTCCATCTTAAGTGGGACTACTGACTGTCAATCAATTTTTAAGGATGATCATTCTACCTAGAGCAAAAGCAATTCTAATTCATTTTAATAGGATATGCAATGTTTCTCCACAGCAAAATAGTAATAATAATGCTTTGGGGTAAATTTTCCTTAGAAAATCCTAAGATCTGTAACATACGTTCCCATGGCAGTGAAGGAATGTTTTGAGTGTAAATGGGACTCACTCCTTGGAGGCAGTGCATCCTCTTTCAGAGAACATTTAGTGGTATGTTTATTTTTCTCTCAGTCAGTCCTAGATGACTCCCTGGTCTCTGCAGTACCTGACCTTGAAAGGACTCCAAGAAAATGTTAGATGCTCAGAGTAATTTCTGTGTTACTTTTAAAGGATGAAATCCATCATACAGTCTTTGCTAATAATGGAAAGAATAAAGTTTATCTTAAAGCTCAGTTGAAACCACCCCCACCAGCTGTAAAATGCAGTGTTCACATGCTGGCTGCAGGTCACACCTGAACTCGGAATGGCAAAGCCTTTCGTGGTCTCACCTCTGTCTCCTCCCAGCTCCTTTCTCCATTGCTCTTAAGCACACAGCTTGGACTTTGCCAATCACCAGCTGGACTTGGCCACTGATACCGCCCGGGTCTGCCTGTACTGGCCCTGTGGCTCGGGACTCCCTCCCCTGCCTGCTCACCTGTGCTACCCAGTCAGGCCTCAGCCTGAGCATGCCGTAGCTCCTTCTGGGAAAACCCTCCAGCCCTGCTCCCAGAAACACCCATCCCCGTATGCCTGGCGCATCTTTCACAGTCCACCGTCTTAATTCTCATGGCACTGCAGTTAAATCAGGGTGTTTTCTTTACTGCCTCTCCATGAAATTAATAACGTGAGGGCTGGAATTGGGCCTCCCTTACTGTTTGCATCTCCAGCATCCACCATCTTCATTTACACACGTGCCCCACAACCCACTTAAAGTCATCGGACAAAATAATTAGAGTTGGGTATAGACCAGTTAGTCCACTTTGTCCCTTAGACTTGACAAGTATCTGAAGTTTCCAATACTTAAGATGATTTTCCTAAAGGAGGGAAAAATGGATAAAACTTGACTTACTGTTTAGGATACTTAAATACAATCATTCATTCATCAATTCAACAAATAACGTTACTGCATACCAGGCATGTTCTAGGCTCTGAAAAATATTACTTTTTTAAAAGGAAGAGAGAAAAATACGTTTTTTGACTTCATGGACTATAAGGAGGGAGACCTAAATTCTCAGAGCTAAATAGGATACTTCACGGAAAAGGACCGGTACTCTGGTACATTTCCTGGGAGTTGTGGACCTCCTCAAAGATGGAAGGGAGGGTCCACGGGGAGGTGGCGATGAGTGAGCTTTGCAGGAAGGGCAGCGCTAACCGGAGTCAGGAGAGGGTATGAGGAGCGTGTGGTGAGTGACGTGGGGAGGAAGGAGGAACCGTCTCGCAGCGGGAAGGTGGCTCTTTATCCTGAGAGCAGCGACAAGCTTTCAAAACCATGTCTCCTTAAACTTTGATCATGAGAGTTAAAATGTATACACAGTTAAGATCTGCTTCATGTAAATTAAGATGGTGAAGCACTTCCCGTCTTTCTTGCACCTGCTACTACCCCCGGCGCTAGAGAAACAATGTGACCCAGCACAGTCCTGACTCCCAGGAGCACACCCTTGTGTGAAGGTGTGGGAATGTATGTGCAGTTGTGACGTCGGTGAGCATTTGTAACAGTAGAGGCACATGTAAAATAAAAATAGCGGGGACAATTATGTCTGGAGACTGAGGTTCATGAAGACTCCTTGATCTCTCAGGAGGCTAGACATTAACAAGGCTTTTCTAGACAGAGAGGCTGATCCAGGGAGAGGGAACAGCATGCATAAAGGGGTGAGGGGGCAGGACAGCGTGCTGTGGGGGGACAGCTGGCTGGGTGCATAAGTAGTCTGGTATTTCAGGAGTGAACAGGATGACAGAATGCAAGGCTGGAGAGTTGAGCTTGGATAGATAATAAAGAGTATTATTTGCCCTAATGTGAAGCTTTTCTAAAAAAAATGTTTTAGAAGCATAGTTGGAAGGCAGGAGAGACAAGCCCGTGACCAGAAGGACAGGAGACAAAGAGGGAGGTCTCCTCCCCCTCAGGCAGGGGCTGGGCAGAGGACGTCCTTCTGCATCCTGGGGCTTCAGGGCCTTTGTGTGTCCTATTTGGCCTTCTCCGGTTCCTGCTCTGTGCTTTTCCCCCACTCCATCCTCTCAGCTTCATTAACTCCTGTCCTTCTTTCAAAACCAAGATACACTGGGGCTTCAAAAATGAGGGATGGAGCAAGAGAGGACTCAACATATTCAGTACATTTCCCAAATTTCCTTGTCCCCCCTGGGTGCTGATTTCAGTCCTAATTTTTCCACAGAACACCTGCTAGGTTTCCATTGTACTTACAAATTCTCTTGCAAACACCACGACACTCCCCTGGCAAAAGCAGGCACACCGACTCCTGGCAGACCGCCCAGTGGGCGCAGGGTGTGCCTAGGACCACGCCATTTCCCGAAGGCTGAAGTGCCCTATCTCCTGGAGGGAATATGATAAGCAGAGGTCTACAGGGGAACTCTTGCAATTTTTAAAAGCATATAAATTACATTAAAAATAAAATACAAGCTTTCCTTCTTGATATGTATTATTTCCTTAACTCTCAGTCTGCCTCATACCTTCAGGCAGGAAGGAAGAAATGCAATATTGGCAAAAAATTCACGCGCATTGGCTGGGAATGATGTGTTTCTGGCACTCTGAGATATTTAACACCTTTCAGAATAGAGAAAAAAATGCTTTGAAACTGTTTCAGCAAGGCACACATGGAGAATATTCTTGATCAAGACGGGCTGTCAGCAGCCTGTTTTACCCCTGCCGCTCCCCCACCCACCTCCATCACTAAATATGTTGTGTTATTCTCTTAGATGAGGTCAAAAGTCTGAGAATTGGCTATGGTTTCTGTCCCGGTTCAAGCAAATTTATTTGAAAACGGTATAGAAAAAGTTTATTTTGAAAGTAACCCAACAGACACATACGCTTAGTATTAATCAGGAAAGTAAAGATGGTATAAGATCAGCAATATTCCAGGACATACACACGAGTTGAAAAATCAGTTCAAATAAATAAAATGTTTCTCCTACCTCAATCGGGCTCACAATTCTTCTCTTTCCTAGAAAACTATACTGAAGCACTCTACTGCAGAAATTGTTTGAGCTCTTGACTGTATTGTGGTTTATTTTCAACAGGTGCACCCTTAACACCAGCAGCCAGGGCTGACGTCTGCGGGACTGGTGCCCATGAACCGAACTGGGCCACGTCTGCTGAAACTGTTTGCCCAGAGAGTGGTAGGCAGCGCTCCAAATCTGATCTGATATAGTCCAAATCTTTAATGCCAAACTTTTGGAAAATGAAAAACAGATGGGAGTAATCAAATAAGACTGGATGCAAGTCGTTTCAGTTTTGATGAGCAGTTGTGATTTAAAGTGAGAAGAATGTTGAGCATGGAGTCAGCAGATCTGGATGTGAATTTGAAGTCAGGTTCACTTAGTAGATGCTTTCATTGTAACCTCTCTGAACCTCAGTACTCCTGACGTGAAATGGTACAATAATGCCCATGTCAGCACAGTTCTGTGGAGCATAAATTGCTTAAGCACATCGAAGTGACTAGTGAGAGCCTGGGGCACAGAAATCTGTCAATGGTGAATAAAAATTAAATAAATGCGACCTGAATAAGGGGAAGCATGTTTTCCAGATAAAACTAAAGGGTGCCAATTTGCAAAAGGTTAAGGGAGATGGCTGAGGAGGGAGGCCAGCCCATGCCAGATGATGTATGGAGGCCTTACAGCATGTTTACAGCATGCTGCCTCTGTCTCAGGGTGAGACGTGTTCCCCAGACCTCCTGGGAGTTCTCAGTGTCATACTAGGCCACTCAGAGCCCAAGGGACCGCCTCAGACTTGTGAAATTATTTGTTTTCATAACCATGAGATGAGTTCCCATGGAAAAGAGAGAATCACAGCTCTGAAGCATACTCAGATGTGATCCAGTCTCACTAACAATGACGAACACTCGCTGTATACCAGAACACGCTAAAAATGAACTGTTCAACAAGAAATGTCTAACAATGTTGTGCAATGCTAATAAAATGCATGCTAATACAGACCAGTAAATAAAGCTGTATTTGTTCACTGACATGAGGATTGGAAGAGGAAGGTTGGGCTTTTCTCTGATGGCACTGCATTTGAAGAGTAGAGGTGCACAGCAATGGAGATGCCCAAAAGCATTTAGAACGCAGGGTCTGGAGCAAGTGAACAGAGGCACAGACTCACAGACCAGACCGTGTCCTGAGCAGACATTTCCAATGTGTGCCTGGCCCTGTCAGCTTCCCCTTCCACTCCCTTCACTCCTTTTATCTTCTCTTTTTCACCCAGAATTCCTAGACTAATGCTTGCATGTGCACCTTGCCCTGCTCTCTCTAGTCAGAAAGGAAACATACTCTATAGGTCAATCGGATTAGTTACCCAGGGAGAATCTGCCCTCTTTCAGAGGAATGACTGGTATGGATAAAGTTTTCCCAAATCCTTTTCCTAGTGAAAGTCATACGGGGGGTGGGGTAAGGACGGCAGGATGGGTCAGAGCATGTCCCACCACGGCCCACCGGTAACTGACTACTTCTCTGCAAGTTATCTAGGCCTGTGCGTCCCATGAGGACAGTTGCCAAAAGCTGGCTTCCCAGGACGGGGGGTGAGAGGCAAAAGGCCACAAGGAGCCACTGAATGAACACACAACAGAATTTGCTTCCACCGTTTTTAAGCAGCAAGACTGCAGTTTGACTTGGCAGCTGTCATTATGCAGTTTCCAGGAGGCAGGGACACAGTTGGTGTCTGCAGCCCACCAGGTTCGCTGGAAGGCTGTGTGTTGGGAATTAAGGGAGCCGGGAAGATGCAGGTAGAGAATCTCTGTTGAATCCTAATCCCACAATCAAAATTTGTTCACAGGATACCTGCCAGAGAAAGCTCTTACGGTTCTGTGATGGCACGTTATGGGCCAAACTAGCTAGCCCACCCTCCACCACCCCCCACCCCCCGCCTACAGTGCCATGTCCCTGCACTTGCCCAAAACCACTGCTGCATTTCCCCCGGAAGGAGAATGCATTTCAGGTCTGGGGAATGACAGCTAAATGTAATGAAGCATAAGTCAGTGTGCAAGCATCTGCTCCAGGGGCCCTTGGGAGGGAAGGTGAGGGGGTGCACAGGGGAGGTCAGGGTGTGCAGGGAGGTCAGGGTGTGCAGGGGAAGTAAGGGGTGCACAGGGGAGGTGAGGGGGTGCATGTATGTACATAGACTGCAGCCCACTGAGTCTGTCATTTGCTCCCCACACCCTTTCAAGAACCTAGATGTGAACAAGCTACTGCCGTGGGACACGGGAAACCTCATTCTGCGTCGGGCCTTCAAATTTTTGCAGCGGGAAGATCTGCACTGAAGTTTTGCAAAAGTTTTCTAGTAGAAAGGCAGCCTGTGTTCTGAGTAAAAGGACATAACCTAAAGCATATGTAAATAATGATACCGAACATGAGAATGCTCTCAGAGGTATGTTCAAAAATAGCCATGGTTCTACTAAGGAAAAATATTACAGAAGAACATATGGCTATAGCCCAGGCTTAATTAAAACTCAGATATCAATGTTTATGTTTCCTTTATTTCTGTCTTATTTCTCTCTCTGAACGGAAGACAATGCACGATGTTTTGAAACTGCATTTCTCACAAAGGATTTGTGATTATTTTTCAGTGATGCTGCTAAAAATATTGCGCATTTCATTATTTCATCCCATCAGCATGTTAAAACAGTCTGGAAGCATTAGATGCTCCCTGAGTTACTGAAGAAAATCACCATTCCTTGGGAAAATTGCAAACATGCTACAATGTAAAGGTAATCATTGAACACACATTGTTCTGGCGTGCTGAGCCATACAAGCAGGCTCAGGGTCATATACTGCAGGTATAAAGCCTGGGAAATATGGACGCAATTCAGGAGGGTGCTTAGCTACAGAGTATATATTTTATGTGTGTGTCTTCCTAAATCTTGCCAACAGTTAGTGGTTATAAACCTCAGGATGAATTTGCAATAGCATCTTCTATCATCACTAGAAAATCCAATTGACGAAGCTCTTGGCTGGCAGATAGAGCTTGGGGATTACCCAATATTGGGGTTGGAAATGAGTTTGAGGTACATACCTTTGATTATTTATTTTAAAGTCAGGATTATACCAATATTATAAACAAGGGAGAGCAAACGTCCTATATACACGTATCATAAACCAAGAGGGGCAATTGTTCCACATTCTGGAATTGTGTGAAGCACGACTATTTTTACTGTTGTAATTGCCTCCACTCTCACACCATCACAGGCATACAGACTCTTTGGGAGAGGCTCAAATTGAGGGGTGCACTTGTGTTCTAGTCTATTGCTATCAGATCCCAAGGAAGTTATTTATTCTCTAATTTCTCAAGGATGAAACTTAGCAGCATGATATCTGTGGCTGTTGAATGTGGTGGGTGTGTGGTGCGCTGATCCGCTGTGAGCCACCAGTGACTGTCAGCTCTTAGCCCTGATTAGAAATTGTAATTATATGAAGAGACAGATGTGTTAAGCTTGTTGTAACAATAATATACAATATATAGGTGTAAGTAGCTGTCACATTGCATATCTTAAATATACACAATGTTCTATGTCAGTTATATCTCAGTAAAGCTGGAGAAAAGGAAAAAATAGATAATGATTTCACATAAATAAAAAGAAATTGGACACATCTGCTCAAGGCACAGATAAGAAACAGTTCCAACAAGTGGATGCCACTTGCTTGCTATGTGCTAGGAGACGTGCTCGCTGAAAGGGATGTGAAGAAATAACACTGGGAAGAGTGACTTTTATTTAAGAGTCTAGACATTCACCTAGGCACTCTACCTGCACTGTCCTTGTGCTCCAGGAAACCTCGCATACAGAACAGAAAAGCGACAGACACATCCCGGTACTGTGCGGCTGAGAGGCTCTGCGCAATGACGTGAGGGCCCGTATTTCCTTGGGCAACTAACTGGAACCTGAGGGCAGCAGGGAGCTTGCTTAGAGACCATGGCACCAGTGGGCACTACTATGGGAGAGGCCAGACCTCTCAAACCTCTGAGCGGGGAGTAAAAGCCTTGGCCTGGAGGCTGACCGGACAGTTATGCCCTCACCACCCCGCCGCAGCCCGTCTGCCTCAGGGGCCATCACCTTGCCTGGGACTTGCTCTGCCAATGAAGCGAGGGTGGCTCTGCTGTGAATGTGGGCTTCCTGTGGTGTGGGGTGTGCTCTGCCATGTGCCGGCCGACACAGCGAAGCCCAGGCCCTGAGCTGCCGCAGAGCTCCCTCTCCAGGTCAGAGCTCTGTCCACAAGAAGATGAGAATACACGTCCATCGCCAGAGACCACGAAGATCTGGGGAGTTGTTTGATACATCGTGCCTTTGCAGGAAAGAAATCTAACCAACAAAATATTATCCTGACTGGTATTCCCTATTGTTTCAGTTATTTCTTTAGGGGAGAGGCTAAAGCATTATGAGGACAGCAAAGGCTATTTCTCCTGACGTCTTAGATATTCCACTTAGCAAGTCAGGCATTCAGAATGATTCCTCAGGTACTGTTAATACCACTTTGGAGTCATCCTTCCTTGAATAGAACCTTAATTCTGCCACTTCTTAGCCACTTCTGACCCTTGGGAAATTACCTGACATCTCTTGACTTTTTTTCTCATATGCACATAACAGTAGTATTTTCTTCATAGGATAATGAGGATTATAATAATGTAGATGGAGTGTTAATGTAGTACATTGTTTAAAAATTAGACATCACTACATGATCATAACCCTCCCACCCCTACCTCAAATTTCCAGAATATTTCATCCAACCTTCTTTAGTCCATTATGTTGCTTGTGATATTTTTATGCCACCAGGATTTTTTAGGACTCCTGGGAGGGCAGCACCCTGAGAAAGTACCTGCATTTCCACCCTTTAATATTGGTTGGCCTGTAAGGACCTGGAAATCCTGGATAATTTAAATTTATTTAATAAACAATCCTAAAATCAAGTAAATGTTGGATTGACTCTTGAAAAGACCATAATCTGAGATTAATTTGTATCGCTGCTGCTTTGAAAACCTCTGCAAAGGAGAAAAACGTGTATGTAGCTTTACTTAATGGAAAATTTTTCTCTGGAAAATATACTTCTCAATTCCATAGCAGCATTTAATTCATAAAATGTCAGAGAGAAATACTTTAGCTCATTTGGCTCTCTGCAAGAAACTGTTTTGTCTAAGATCGGGTGTCTGAGTGATGAAGGCTTTTTATTAACGAATATTCCTGGGCGGCCACACAGAGCCACGCCGTAGCAAGGTCAGGTCTCAGAAACACAGGTGTTTTATAAAAAAGATGTTTTCTTCATGAGATAATGTTCCTGAAATATACGCTGGATAATCCAAGATCCCCTAAATCCATGAGGTAATGGGTCTGAAGCACACGCCATAAACCACAGATATTTCTTGATGGGAAGATAGCACATGGATCATTGTATTTCTCTACAGGCCAGGGTGACCAGAATGACTACAACTGACTTCCCACCACTTTTACTCTTTTCTGTCACAAAGACAGACAAAGCTAACACTACCCATTATTTCAGAGGAAACAGTTATTTATAAAAAACAGTCTTCCTGCAAAGAATAGAGAACAGTGATCTCACAGTTTGGAATGTAGCCAAGGGTGTTGTGACAGCAGGTTCACGAACATGCACACACTTATACCACTAATACAGACTCTTTATCTATTAATTAACTAAACTGAAGAAATGAGAAAAAAAAAGCTTCACTTTGATGGAAAAAGCATTAACACAAAATCGAGACCACTGATTTCCAAACAAATATATTTTTCCTTAGAAAGAGTCATGACTTTGCCAAAGAACATCCCTTCCTGAGACACAAAAAAAGGAGCCCCTTCAACACAAACACAAACACATAAATACTTGCACGCATACTTCAAGCATGTTAGTGACCAACTGCTTTAAACTCTCCATTTTGTCGATCATGAGACGGAGCTAAAATTTTTAAATGCCATCTGTGGTGATTTTAAAATACTCTCTAAGGTTTTCCAAGCCCCTCTCAAAAGATGGTGCTTAACTGCTCTGTCGCTGGGAGTAAGACAGACTAAGCAGCTCACCTCTAATAACGGAATGGGGCCAAGGGAACAGTGGAGGACTCGCGATGCTGATTCACAAACGGCGCTGCCCCTGTCTCCCTCTTGCTGTCTTGGGCTGCTTATTCTGGGAGAATCCAACTGCCATGTCCATGCCAGTGGCCCACAGACTGGTATACAGCCGTGTATGATCCCCTCACCCTGAATGTGAGTGAGACCTAGGAGTGTGACAGGATATTACTCATTAGCAAATTAGATTCTGCAGAAAAGAGGGAGGGACAGTTCCTCCCCTAAGCGCACTATGTCAGACTCACAGCAGCCTGAAGCAGGTCTTCATGCTGCCTTAAGAAGCTGGCATGTTATGAGAAGGCCACATGACCAGACCTGAGGATCATGAGAGATAGTTGGCTCACATCCTTCCAGAAGACGAGGACCTTATTCTTCTAGTCATAAGGAGCTGGTTTTTGCAAACAATCTATGTGAGCTTGGAGAAGGACCCTGAGCTTGAGTTGGGAACGTAGCCCAACCAACATCCTGATCCATCCTCAGAAGAGACCCTGACTTCTGGCCCACGGAAACTGTGAGATAATAAATCTGTTGATTTAACCCATTACATGAGAGGCGATTTGGTACACAGCAGTAGAAAATATAGAGAGGAAGCGATGCCTCCTGGTATCACATGCACAAACACAGCCCTCACCCCAGTCCAGCTCTCGGAAGACTGCAGCCCAGGCCGACACCTTGGCTGTAACTTCAGGGCAAACTTTAGGCTAGAATCACCCAGCTAGGCTGCTGTGTTAATCATATCTTATATTTAATGATGTTTTGACATCTTGAGGGGCTCAGCTGGCTGGGGAGAGGCTGCCCTTCCCAAGGCTAGCTGATTCCTAGACATAATGTACAGTTTATCTGTGAGCACAGGCTCATTTAATAAGCAAACTGACTGATCCCGGGTCCATACCCCAACCACTTCCTTTATGCAACTCACACACCAAGTCATGATTTCCCTGCCCTGAAGGGCCAGATACCAGACTAGAGACCACCTCCAGCCCAGAGCCCATGGATGTTATTCTGCTCACCAGTCCTAAGCTTGATCCCCTGCCCTGCCTTGTCTTGCCTAGAGAAAGTGCAGTAAGGCTCTGCTTTCTCCCTGGTCCTGCTTTGCCCCCTGACTGACTCTGGGGCTTTGCATGTGACCCTGCAAAGCATGGCAGATCCTTCTCTTGGGAAACCTCAGTAAGTTCCTCTTTCCATTGCCTTAACCTCTCCTTGCTGTCAGTCATCTCCACAAGTAAAAATCCCCTGAATATTTTTTAACACAGCTAATTTTTAACCTAACTTCTGATCCACAAAAAGTATATGAGACAATCAATAATTACTTGTATTGTAAGCTACTAAGTCCTGAGTAATTTGTTATGCAGCAGTAGATAGCTAACACACCACCCCGGTCATGATTCTGTGCAGGACCAGTGGAGTGAGTGCAGGTTTCCGACCCCCTGTAGGCAGAGTGCAGGGGAACAAGGGCACAGGCTCCAAACTCAGGCAGCTCTCAGTTTCAATAAAAAAGCTGCTGCCTGCTTTCTTACTGAGTTTGCTCAAGTTCCCTTAATATCACAGAAGCTTAATTTCCTCATCTTTAAAACTGAAAATGCCTAAATCATCAGTATTTCGAGATTTTTTGGAACTGAGCAAAACAATGCTTATAAAAGGTTGTGCATGGAGTTGCAGTTCTGTAAATACAAGCTCTTTTTTCTAACCTGGTGTTCTCTCCATTGTTACATGACTCCCAGAACTGATAATCAATTGCTAACACAAAGAAATGTTGTCAGTCCTAAGACCCCTGACAGGTTTCTGTGTGTAAGCGCCTACCATTTGAAGATAATGGTAAAGGGCTATGAAAGGGATCAGAGGGAAAATAGAAGACCAACATATACATGAGCAAAAAGGCACATCACCTCCACCATCCTGAAGAGGTTCAGGATCTGAGTATATTTTAAAATCCTGGTTCCTGAAGGAAAAGCTCAGACAGAGCCCAAACACTGTGCCAGACCATCACTTTCTAACAAAGAGGCGGAGCGCTACACTCTTATTTTTCTGCACATCTCCTTCTATTGCTAAAACCTCCATCCCTGTCTTCCCATCTTTTCTGCAATCTACTCTTTCCTGAGAGATAACATGTAATAAAAAAAGGATAGATTCCAGTTAGCCTTCGTCAAAATAATACATATCCCTTCATCTAATAAATCATGTCAGCAAGAAGTACCAAAGATGATTCTCAAGGAATTTGTATCCAGTTGAGATTTAAGTTACATTATACATAAAAGAGAAAATAAAGACCATGAGATGGATGCATAGATAACTAGAGCTCAACATGGATGATTAAATCCCAAATGGGCCTCAGATGGGTTATGTTGAAACAGGATATTCTCCAAAATCTTAATGAATTTTGATATTTATCTTTTCTTCAATGCTGAAAATATGGAAATAATGAAACCCCCAAATGATCATGTGTGTGTCTATTCTGAACTACTATTTGGTCCATTGGTCTATGTGTCTATCTTTACATCAACGGGATATTTTTTTTTAGGGAGCATTTGTTCATTTGGATTATGAATTATATTTCTTTAGTAGCTACAGGATTATCAGGTTATCTATTTCCTCTTGGATTAAGTCTGGTGATTTGTTTCTTTTAATGAATTGTCTATTTTCTAAGTTATTGAATGTGTTGTCATAAAGTTGTTCATAATAGTCCTTATTGCCCTTAGTATCTGTAGAATCTACAGTGGTATCTTTCATTTCAATCTGGCTGTTGCTAATTTTTTTTCTTCTCTCTTTTTCTCCTGGACTAGCTAGAAGTTTAACAGTTGCACTAATTTTTTTCAAGAATCAGTTTTGCTTTCATTGATTTTTTTTCCTATTTTATCTAGAAACAGAAGTTCTCTTTTGATTTTCATTTTTACTTATTTGCTCTTTTCTGCTAGATTTGAGTTAAAGTTCATTTGTTTTTAGCTTCTTAAGACAGTCTCTTAGATAATTAGTTTTAGACTATTTTTTTATCTTCTAAGGAAACATTTGATGACATAAATTTCTGTCAAAATACTGCATTAACTTCATCTCACAAATACTGATACACATTGGTTATTTTTCATTTGGTCCAAATTATTTCTTAGTTTTTTTTCTTTGAGCTATGTGTTAAAGTAAATTATTATCAAATATTAGATGAATTTCTAGGTATCTTTTCTGTTATTGATTTTAAATTTAACTCCACTGTGATCAGAAAGCAGTATTTTTGTGTGACTACCATGTTTAAATATATTGAAACTAGTTTAATAGCCAAGTGTATGGTGTATGTTAGAGAATATTCCATGTGCACCTGAAATGTCTGCCTTTTTTTAAGTTAGACTTAAGTTTTTGAGAAAACCATTCTTCTCCTCCTTGGTACTGACTGAAAGATTAAAAAGGAATGGAGTGAGAAAAGGCATTTGGGGGGAAGAATCCCATAGTTTAAAATAGGAGCTGATATATTGTTTAAAAAGTCACCATATACATTAAAAGGGATAATCCCTGGCTAAAAGTCAGGTAGGTAGATGGAAATATTTTTTCAACCCCAAGCATAGTGGGGGAGCGGTTGCACAGAAGAGGGTTTGGTAGAAGAGCATGGGAAATTGCTGATAGTCTGTAAAAGCAGTTTTATTAGACACTGTGTTAGTTTCTATTGGTGCTGTAACAAATTATCACCCATTGGGTGGTTTACAATACAGAGTATGATCCTACAGCTCCATGGGCTAGAAGCATAACATGGCAAGTACTCTGTGAAAGTCAAGGTGCCAGCAGGGCTAGGTCCCTTGGGAGCTCTTGGCTAGAATACTTCCTGCCACCCAGCAAGAAGCTGCCCACCTTCTTCAGGTTGTAGCTCCCTTCCTCCATCTTCAGGGCCAAGAACACTGCCTCTCTTTGACCACTGCCCTGGAGCATGTCCTTCTGAGCACGTGCCAGGAAAGGTTCTCTATTTCTGAAGACTCATATGGTCATGGGGAGATATGATCAGGAGTGAACATCTTTGGGTGGGTCATTATTCTGCTTGCCTCACAGTTTTAATATATTATTTTCATTATATATGGTGTTTTTAAATGTGCTTCTAAATTTGGTTCATTGTCAAATCTGTGTCTCCATGCAGGGATGCAATAGACACTTAAGCAAATGAAATTTCTTAGATTGCAAACATGACGTCAAAGAATGCAGAATGGGGCACATTGAAATGGATCCTGGGTCCTTTGACCATAGATGCCTCTGGCATAAGTCTCCATCTATAAATAACCAGGAAGAACAGTCCTGGGAAACATGCTAGGGGAAGGCGGCCAGGCTGGAAAAAACCTGTCCTAAAGAAAGGCTCCTGACACAGGTGACAAGAGGGTCTGTCCTGATGGACTCTGTTTACCAACCTGGTTTCTCTGGCTCGCCTTACATTCTCTCCTCCTCCCAAACATCATTTTGCAATAGGGAGGGAAATGAAAAGAGAAATGTCTAGAGAGTCGCAATGAAAGTGACCAGCCCACTCTGCATTTTTAATCCCTTTTATAACATACTTATTCTCCTTTAGAATGTTTTCTAAATGTGGGAATATGGGTCAAAAATCTTCTAGGACTCATTGTCCTTTTCCCACCTCCATTATCTGTCAAGATTCAGTAATTCATTTCCATATGGGCAATAACATTGTTTCTTAACTGACTTTTCATATTTTTCTTCTGAAGATAGAGTAAGTGCAGTGTTGTAACTCATGGAAAATACACAAATATCCTCCTAAATGAGTTTGTGAATGCAAGTCAGAAAGAAATAGTAGGAAAATAATTCACTCCCCATAGTTTTTTTCATATTATTTATGTATCTAGACTTACCTCCTTTCCCTACATTAACTAAAGGTGTTCATAAAAACTGGAAAGTGGCTGTTAGAATCTCAGGTTTGCTGTCTACTAGAGGGAAGTATGTTTGCTAGGACATACATAGATTGGATCTGTTCTTACTTGCAAGTGCTATTCTTGTTATAAGCAAATAGCAACATGAACGTATGGCTCTCCTCCCCGTGTGGTTCTGTGTCCCAGGAAGGCCACTCTGACTGCCAGTCTCCATCTGGCTCCTCAATTAGGGCCCAGCAGGACAACTGATCTTCTACCGTCCAGTGCTAAGGTAATCTCTTACACAGTTACTTCCAGGAAAACTTGCTTAGATTAGAGCACAGTATGATTTCTGTTATTGCTTTTTTAATATGTACTGGGCTATTTGTCTCTATAATTTTCAAATCTCAAACCCATCCCATATTCCCTCACACCTGCATAGACAAGTTTCTGAATTATCAAAAGTATGCATCCTTAATAAAAAAAAGTTGTTTTCAAATTGGGATTATAAGGGAAAACCAGATAGGTTAATAATCACAGTGTTCAAAAGACATGACCAGGATATAAACTGAATTGCTATAGTTTAACACCATAAATAATCAGAGGATACATTTTTAAAAAGTTAACTGGTTGCCAATGATCCCTGTTTTGTAAGCTTGTTCAGACACAGTGCATTAAAAGAAAAGTTTGAGAACTGCTTACAAAAACTCAAACCAATAATAATTAAAATGAATGGAGCACCTATGTTTCATTTCCTACTATGCTCTTTACTAGGGCTCCTAAATCTAAGTATATATCTTATGGATATAAAAAGCACTGTCTTTGTTAAACGGTTTTGAAAATGGATCACATTGCTCAGTGCAGAAGCATGTGGCTTTGAATTAATGAAAGAAGAACAAAATATAAACAGTAAGTTGGTGTGGATCAACTGCTGAGAGCATCTTCAGAGGCCAATACAAAAGTTCACTGAAAATTATGAGGCGAAATACAGATATTTGAATTTCATAAAATGATTTGGCAAAAATAATTTAGTGGAATGCATATACAAACACAGGTTGAGTGTTCCTATGAAATCATGAGACCTATTTAGCCAATCTCACACACAAATGTGTTTCCATTCAGATGCCATAAATTGAAAATGATCAATTTTCCATGGAGAGTTAGGGTGCTTGTCTATGAACAGGCCCTTTTTATACTGACTTGGCTGTAAAGGGTGTTGACTTGCTCTACTTCCTGGTTTCAAATGGAATAATTATGAATTCTTCAGCCAAGCTGAAAATAGACCACACTGAAAATCTAATGAGATTTCTTCTCCTGAGGAACTTCTTCCTAAGGACTGCAAGGCCACTTTTCTAACCGAAGGACAGGACCTATTCTTTATACCCAGATTTTCAGTTTCATTTTCTTAGTATGAACTATCCAGATGTTCTTATCCATGTGAGGTCAAATATTTGGATTCTATTATTTTTTATTCATATCCCATAGGCGAACAAGCTCACGTGATAGTGTGTGGATGTAGACTGTGACCCTTATATGGTTTAATCCCTTATTTTCTTCACTCAGGTGAAGCTTTAACATTTCTGATATTCAGTTCATTTGAGTGTTATGACAACATTTAAAACTTGACTTTTACCCACAGAGAATGACATGAGTCTGTATGCTGAGTCATTTGCATCTAAATAAATGACAAAGACAATATTCTTAGCAAATCTAACACAAGAAAGCCATGTTCAATTAACTGCGTTCAACTAATCAGATAACTTGGCAAATTAACAATATCCTCTAAATTATCTCCAAAAGTAATCCGAATATTTATAATCCATTAAATTTTCAGGAGAGCTTTTCCCACCTTTGCTTTTTATATCCATCCCAAAGTCAGAGGTCACCTGCATTGAGAATTGAAAGCAACTCATCGTCTATTAATTTATGTTAAGTTTTCGGTGTGAGGATAGGTACCAAACTTTTAAGATTTCACATATTATCTTATGATTTTTACTTCTACAAGCCTTTTTTGCAAATTTCTTAACTAAAGGTAGAGATATTCCATATAAGAACTGATACAGGAATCATGGGGATCTACTTCAGCAGGGAGTACTCACTAAGAGTCGCTTATCAGCACTGTGGTGTCTGCCTTTATTTAGTTTGATCATTTTTTTCTGACCTTTGCTTCTCAAAAATACTGTATGTTTTAGAAGATGGACTTATTACCAAGAAATTGGTAAAATATTAACTCAGCGAGTGTTAGTGACCTAACAAGAGCTGCACTTCTTCAATGATACAGGAATCCCCATAAAAGGGTGCAAAGCAACCTACAGATGCGTCTTTTAAGACAGACAGGGAACTCTCTTCTTTCAGTAGGAATTTGGCTGAGTAAGTATTAGGAGTGCCAGCGATTTTGGTCAAAGCTTTCAATCACATCAGTCATATGTGGTCTGGAAATTAGTTCAAGTAGCAATGTCCCGAATTCTATGGACTATTTGCTGATACACCTAAGACTCCATTAGTAAGCCCAAGCATCAGTGCAGTTAAGCCAGGATCAATGTTGCTCAGGGCTTGGGGAATTCACATCATTGCTTGCCTCATGGTCTGATTCTTGGATCTGTGCTTGCTGCCTGTGTGGCCTGCTCAAGCTAATGCACATCATTATGCCCAGTTCATCCACCTGGGAAAGGGTAGCAATGCCCAGGTCACCAACAGGATTGAGTGAGACAGCATGTTTCCTGTTGCTTTCGTCACCAACCCGACACACTCTGCCGACGGACTATCTTCAGCAAGGCAAGCCCATAGCTACTGTGAAACCCATCATCCCACCTCCTTCCTCAGAATTCCTCAAGGGCTTCCCGCTGCCTTTGGAGTGAAAACTGAAGCCTTTACAACCCTTAAACGCTGAAGTCCTTCAAGGTCAAGAAGATCCGACACAGCCTGCTGTCATTCTGGCCTGTAACCTGTTAATCTTCATTTCCTACAACACTGTCCTGGCTCAGCCTCCTCGGGCAACCTGTCCTTGATTTTTCACAAGAATTCTGTCTCAGGGCCTTGGCATTGTCCGTTCCCTGCGCAGAACAGTCTTCCTCCAAACAGCCACAGGGGTCACTCCCACTCCTCCGGCTCATGGCTCAGCTGCCTTGTTGATGGGGCTGCATCTAAAATGGGAAACACACCCGCAGCCCTGTGGCTCTCTGTGTCCTTGTCTATCTGTTCCTGTGATACATGATTCTCTCTAAAATACTGTGTACTTTGTTGTTACGTTTATAATTTGTTGTGTTTCCCCCGCTAGAATGCTCGACCATGAAGGTAGATTTTGGGCCCTTAGCTCACTGATTCATCCCTCACACCTAGAACACTGCTCAGTGTAAGTGGGGGCCTCAAAAATGTTTGATCAATAAGTGGCAATGAGTTTTTGCTTCATTATTTGGGCTAATTTACCTCCTTATGACTTGGTTCTCTGCCACCTCTTCTATCATTCTTTTCCTGGCTGTGGTACATACTAGGTTAATCATGCTTCCCGAGCAGGTAGCCCCAGCCCAGAGTCCATCCAGCCTCAGCTACCTTGGAAAATGCTGATCCCCCATTTCCCCCCATCTCCAAAGTAGCCTCAGAGCAGAATGCCTCCAGCCAGGAGGCTCCAAAGGCTGCTTGGTCTCTCTGTGGGGAAAACATCTCAATGAAACTCATTCTTGCCAGGTGCCACAATTTTCCTTCTCTTCATGCTCTGCAATGTATAGTCAGCTCAGGATCCACTCTTCAGCCAGAGCTGACAGTGCCTGGGACCCAGGTCTCCACCAGACACTGGCCACTTCTGTGAGTAATATCTCTGATGGAGTAAGTCCAGTTTAACTGCTGCTAACGAGAAGAGTCACTCCAGTCTCACAAAATGCTCCCCCAGGTGTTTGGACATGCAAATCATGTTGCAGGCAGGTAAATAGTGGACGGTTTAAAGATTACTTTCTCTTATGTGAAATTCTGTGATTTACTCCTCTCCTCCTCTTTTTCCTGTAAATACAAGGAGTATAAATAAAGTTGAGGGAGATGACAGATGGAGGTCTCAGAGAGAAAATGTGGACAGCAGTGGTTTTATTCTCATTTGGGCAACAAGATGAGTGAAGCCCATGCCACAGCATGGGAGAGACAGGTATGGTCACAAGGAAGGACTCACAATATTCTAGTAACCTTCTTTGGGATTAAAAATACATGGCTGTGCATGGAGTCTACCTACTCATAAGTGAAACTGAAGAATGAATAAAAACACCTGCCTAGCAGCTGGGTGGGAGGATATTTCCCTAAGTGACCACTTCACCACAGAGAGAACACAGCTGTGTATGAATAAGAATGTATGCAATTATACCAACAGGATAATTCCTTAAGTAGGTGGGAATATAAGCAAGCCTGATACAGGTGCTGCTTAGTGACTGGCACGTCGACGTGGTGGCTCAGTGTTGTACTGAACACATTCGACTTTGCAAAGTCTTTATCAAGCTTCCTCTACAGGTGGCACTGTGCTAAACTTTGGGGAGAAAGATGGAGAAAATGACCCATGCCCTCATATAAGTCACAGCTGAATGTAAGAGAAATACAAGAAATATGATTTCCTGTATAATGATCAACAAGACAAGTCTCCTAATGTTAAGGGACTGTACACCCTGGGGGCGCTGATCTCAAGTGGGAAGTGTGCATGTTGCAGGTTTCCAGCAGAACATCACAGGTCAGCAGAATCTTGAGGAATGCCTCAGTTGGAGAAGGGATTGGGTAGAAGAGGTGTGATTAGCAAAAGGAAGATCTTGAGTAAAGGCGTGAGGCCAAGAAAGGGTGAGCTAGAAGGCATACGTAAAGGACACGAGGCAGCCGCAGACAGTGGAGGGCTTTCCTGCCATCCTAAAGAGTTTGCACCTTGTATGGACAGCTCCTAAGAGCATTTACCCAGGGAAAGATGAGATTGTTACCATTGCAAAGACTACCACCACTGGCTACACAAAGTGTATCAAAATTCAAGCAACTGGGTAGATGATGGTTTAAATTATTGAGAAAGAGACAGTGGGAGTTCCTGGAATGAGTGGGCCAAGAGAGCAAGGCAGAAGCTTCAAGGCCTTTTATGCTCACCTAAGCCCACACCCCATCATCTCTGCAATGCCTTATGACTCACCCAAGTGGGCCCCATTCAGCCTGGTAGGGACCCCACAAAGGCGTCAGCAGTAGGACCAGGGAATCCCTGGGGGTCCTCTCAACAGCCCTGTGAGTCCATAGTTTTTGCATAACCTAAATAAGAGGCAACTACATGTATGTATACAGAGGTATACCTGGATGTTTAACTATTTTTAAATTACACGTTCATATATCTGCTTTTCCGACTAGGATTCTTACAATAATAAAGATGCCTTGTTTATCTCAAACTCCTTACACTCTCATGTGGCTTGCCTCACTGCCTTCACTGTGATTAGTGCTCACAACGATTTGATAATAGAGAAGCTTACACACACACATAGACACTCTCCTACACATTTTTAGGTTTGCTTTCAGACATTTCAGAAATCTTAAGTCCAGCGTGGTTTTCACATCAGCTGGGTCAGTTGGCAGCATTTACGCCAAGCACCTGTACATGACTTCCAGCACATATGGAAACGGCAGGCTTTGTGTCCTCCCTCAGGAGACTGGAGCCCCTGCCGGGTGTGGACAGCAGACGTATCCACACTCGGGGCCATTCTGCATTTCTGGATTAGATGTTCATTAGGGGGAAGGGGAGCAGAAGAGCTTCATACTCAGGCTCCACCGCTAATGCTTTCCAGACCCACAGCAGTCTTCTCTACTTGCTTTTCTCCTCGAGGAGTGGAGGCAGCCCTGGGGAGTCTCAGAGTCTCAGTAAGGCAGAGGTCTTGTTCTCTGGTCTTCTAACTATCTCGGAGCAGAGGAATGGCCTGGCCAAACCGCACTCGTGTGACATGTGTTCATTTGCCCAGAATGTGGCTGCGAGCACCCCGGAGCCCAGAGGCAGGCCACCTAACGGCACGCACAAACCTTGTGAGAACAGAGACGATGGCACATCATAGAGGCAGATGAGAAAGGCAGGGCTTACAGGACTCCTGTGACCAATGGCTAATAAAAACCCAAGCAAAAGCACCCTTTAAATGCAAACAGTACTGTGAGGCATGCTGACACGATACAGCCAGAGACCTAAATACTCTCAAGATAATTAGCAGATTTTGGCAATGTTCTCAACATCATGAAGTCCTAAGTAACGTTTCTTCAAGAAATCCATTCTGTAGTTGACATTCTTCCAACAATCGGGGTCCTCCTTTTCCCTTTGGGGGCCAAGACCAATGTTGACTGAGTCAGTTCGCACGGTGCCAAGCCTGGTGAGACCCGGGGCGTCAGGTGACCACACACCATCCCAGACCCGTTGAGTCCCACTGACAGATCTGGGTCCTCATATCTGTTTACTCTGCCCACCTGACCTCCTTTGAAGTCTGCTTTGTAAATAATGACAATCTGGATTTATCTAGCAGAGACTACTGGCTCCCAGCCAGAATGATTTCCAAATCGTTCTGCGTAAAAAGTAACTCCTATGACTTGCTTGTTAACCTCTATTCCCCATAAACAAGGGAAGATTTATTGGGTAAAGATATCAAAACAATGGCTATTGAAGCAGAATGGAGGTGGGAGATTGTAATCCTATGTAATTTTGCAACACCTTAACTGCCTTATACAGTTTGTGACAACACATTTTTACTAAATTGAAACTTATTTTCTTCTGAAGAATGTTAGGAAAGTGGGAAACAATTGTGTTAAATGTTCTATATGGAAATTTTCTGGAGAGTGGTCCAGTTACACAGAAGGACATCAGAATTGAAATCCCAGTTTTGTCAACTATTAGCTGTACAAAATGGAGAAGTGGCTTATTATTCTAATTTCAGAGGTAGGAAAAATGAGACTAAATTATCAACATCTGTGTATGAGGGCTGAGACAAACTTGGGTCTCTATTCTGAGCATCTTGAGTTCAGCAATGAATTAGGGCTTTTTAAAAATTAAATGGGCCTATCCAAAGATTAAAAACTCTCAGAGGCATACTGTGTGGTATTTACAAGCAAGTTAAGAATGTATTTTAAATCGATCCTTCATCATACTTTCATTCTGTTAAGCTTGTTCTGCCTCATTTTCTTCATGATAGTAACTATAATCATATCCATGCCTCATTATAAAGCTGCTCTTTTTCTTCCTTGACATCCTGCCTTCATTGACTAATGATGTTGGAAGCTGTCCCTGAGATATTTATCAAGTTCAGGGGATTACAAAGGAATGTTACATTATATGCATTATTTTAAATTTCTTACCTACAAAATAAATTTGCCAAAATTAGCATTCGTAACATAAACTAAGCACCTATTGCTACACGTGTGAAGTTCTGAGAATCCAGCTGAAGTTGTCCTCATTTTGGCCATTGCTTTGCCATTCTCTGTCCCTACAGCATCGAGGTAAATTTGGCCATCCTCTTCTCTCTCCTGTTCCCTCACCTTTTCAGTTATCACTGGAGTTTTTTCTTAAATACATCACCCTTTCTTTTTTCTCTTGCCTGGGGTCCTTGGGAAAACCTTTCCTCACTCAGCTCACTATCACCTCCCCGTCTCCTCTTAATGGTCCCCTTGCTTATTCAATGTACTTATATTAAACCATTCCTTTTTAGTCTGTATTCTAACTTTATGTTTTTCTAGTCTGTTTCCAATTCCTTGAGGGCATGGAGCTTTCTAATTCAACTGTGTTTCTAGCATGTAGCATTGTAAGTGGCCATAATTAGTTCAATAAATATTTGTTGATGATAAATATAGATGAGCTCATTTTATTTATATTCAAAGATAGTTTTATTGATATTAATGCTTTTACCCAATCTTTTTTTCGTTTTTTTCTAAATATCAACAAAAAGCAAAAATTAATTCATCCTTAGACTAATACCCAAAATTTAGAACCAGTTTTAGAGTGTCCTTTTTTCAAAATCTACACTTCTGTATTATTTAATAGTCTTCCCAAAGAAGTCTCTGAACTAAATGTTGATTTATCAGAATTATATTTGGGTACCTATAAAATATTCTTCAAGTCCCAGCAACTAATCTTGGTAGAAATTAAATTACACCAAAGTGTTATAAAATCCTACCATTTAAATGTACCTTAGAGTTCATTCAATCCACCTTTTAAAAAATTTATATGAAACTTATTTAGATTGATTGATATTTACGTGCCCAGGAAAGATAGGTAGAATGTTATTTCATTCACTCCAAAAAGAAGGTATGAAAATAAACTAGCATACATTTGAATTTTCAAAAGTGAGTTCACGTTTACAAGACAAAGTGTCGGCCACGATATGATTCAGTGGTGATACATTAGTTTACAAAACAATTAAATTCCCATAATTTACCATACCCAAAGTTTATTTCTGGTTCACATGGATCTGGTGTATTTGGGAGGGGCTTTCTTCTATTCCAGCCTGCAATCTGTCACGCATCCTCTGGCATGGATGTTGTGCTGTGAGCAGCTGTGTAGGTGGCACTCCCTCTGTTAACCACCTGGGACCAAAATTTTATGTCTTTTGGTCCCCTGTATTTGGCTAAAACTATAGTCATACTGGTCTGCCTAACCTACCCTAGCCAGTCTCCCATATCATCCCCTGGTCACCAACCATTAAATGCATTATCTTCCTACATATGCAAGAGCCAAGAGAGCCAATACAAATACCATCCTGTCTCTTCATCCAGGTTAAAGGGTGGGGTCACAACCTGCGCCCCGTAAGGAGAAAGGAACCGGGAATGAGAATGTACGGGCATTCTATCCCACGGAGTGTTTCTATCAAATATGCTATAATGAGTGTCTCTCATGGCCAAAATCAAATTTGTGCTTATCACAGTTCAGTTATCCTCAGAGACCAGAGATGAAGAACAGACAAAAACAAAGGCATCGCTCCTCCAGTCAGGTCCACAGGACGTTGCAGTGTCGCTGTTTCATGGC
Source organism: Smutsia gigantea (assembly GCA_032199065.1). Lineage (NCBI taxonomy): Eukaryota > Metazoa > Chordata > Mammalia > Pholidota > Manidae > Smutsia > Smutsia gigantea. The sequence continues at coordinate 148,486 of JAVSCE010010557.1, read as the reverse complement.
CCTTGGAAGGACTTGGTACAGTCGCTCAAGATTTGATATCTGTGGAGTTGTGACCTCTGGTTTGTTTCAATTTTATTTTAGTATTATTTTCAGTAAAAACTAAGTATGCATTTGATGAACTAAAGAAAGAGCGAGGCCATTTCTCCAGCCATGAAGTGAGCCCTGCACCCCATCCACATGCTGCTGTCCAAAGTCAGAGCATGAAGGAAGCACGATTAAAATTCATACCTTTTTATGAAAAATTTGAATACAATTGTACAAAGTAGCCTGAAGGTGATTCACTGCACGTCTCTGCTTTCCTTCACTTTCGATCAGATCCTCCTAATATCTGTGTAAAATCACAGACTGTAAACTGCAGCAAGGCACGGCCCTACAGGAGTCTGTGACTTAAGGTTTAGCTTCTCTGAGCTCCTTGAGGCTAAATAAACATGGTTAGCAATAGAATATTTCTAAGCTTACATTTGACTAAAACCTAGCCTCAAACCAATTAACAAAAATCAACTATACAAAAGCAGGATTAGAGAAGTAATTACAGAGCCATTTGACGCCTCTTTAAGAAAATCAGATATTAGCTCCAATCCATCCCTTAGAACTTTGCTAATAACAAGTAACAACAAACAGGTCAATTTGAATTTCAGTCTAATAGTTTCTCAGTTAAAGCATAAACTGTATTTTTAAACATCAGAGGAACTGAGCATTGATTCAAAAAGCTGGTTAGTTAGTTCAGGTGACAACAGTGGCCTTTTATACAACCAAGGAAGATTTATTTTCTGTCTCTGACTTTAAGTATATGTAAAAAGAAATTCTTGTAGCATAATTTTTGAATTTTTGTAGCATAATTGGGAAAAAAATATAGCCCTAATTTCCAATAGCACAGTTTTAAGGACTTTGAAAAATGAAAATATTAATAATCTATTTCTCATTCTACAAAAGAAATCAAATAAAAATGGAAATGAAGGGACTTAGGATAGAAACATTCTGAAGAAACATTCAGAACCAAAAGGACAAGAAAATTAGGATAAAAATAAATTATGATGTATCCAGGTATTATGTTCTTTGACCAGATATAGCTTCAAATTTGGATCTGTGTTGGGCCAATCAGAAGAAAGAAATATAATCAGTTAGTGCATATTAATTAATTAAGAAAAATAAAAATAAAAAAAAAACAATTTTTTCAGTCCAAAAGTATTTTCTGGAACTGACAACTGGAAATTTCTTCCTTGAATGTTCCTGCATGGGAACTGGATTAGTTTTTTTACGTGTTGGTAATACATGTGACATTATGTTTGCTTTGATTTGTTTCTTTAAATGCTTCATGATTAGGGTTATACTATCTTGTAAGTTACCATAATCCATTTACTCAACAGCCGCCGATTGCATATATACTAGTGCTCGGTGGAACAGAAGTGGTGAATGGGTCACACTGTTCCTACCCTCCCTGTGTGCACAGGCTGGTGGAAATATGAGCAATGAAGTCACAGGGCTGGGGACGCCCATCAAAGAGGGCAAAGGAAGAGAGCAAGCAAGGAGGTTTGCCTCTGGGGAATCCAGGGAGCAAGTCCTGGTCTTTCAGGGAACTGCAGGTCTGAAGGGGGCACAGGGGCTATGAAGAAAAGGGAAGGAGTGAGGCTGCAGGTGCCCTGGTTACCCAGACGGTGAAAGGCCTGTACACGTGGTAAGGGGTCTGGCCTTCAGCAGGAGGGCAGCCAGCCCAAGGGAAACTGAATGAAAGTGATTCTGTGACTTACCAGAAAACAAAAAAATGCAACACTGAACTCCGACCATGCCACATGAGGGCCTTTAACACGCTAAACGGCACACCGTGTGAAGGGGAATTCAGCGCTTGTTCCCTGAGATCTGTTGCCGTCTGTAACAAGCAGCTGGTTCCTACTCCCAGAGGCACTGGACAGCAAGGGAGCAGCCAGTTCCCTCCCCCCTGAGCCTCTCAAGCACATTCACCCCAGCACCCCTGCACAGGCCGTGCCTCTGGAACCAGCCTCATACCAGCCTACAGCACTTCTCAGATAGATGCCCCGGGCCCAGAGCATCTGTTCATCTTTGTGTCCTGTAGGGAATGCAATGCCTCATGCTTACTGCCTTCTGGTGAAGGAAGACAATTCTTTGCTACCAAAATTAAAACAGCTTTACAAACTGTCAGCATTTTTTTTGCAGTATGTCTTCAATGAACTGTGGACAGAGACCTTTGCTTTTTTTTTGGAAAGATGGACTTAGAAACTTCTCTTCCCTGTGCATCGGGACAAAGGAAAAACACGTCTTCTGTATGAAGCCTCACCCTTTCCAACAGGGCACCCAGCAGCCCCACCCCTGCCCAGACACAGCCACCCGGAGAGACTGCTCTCCCACAGAGCTGGGATTTAATTTCTTTACCCAATGGAAAACTGAAATCCTTAAGGAACAGCATCCAGCACCGCCTGCCATCTGAGTGCACAGAAGCGGCCAACTGTGCTTTGCCTTGGTGCCTGATGAGGCCACTTCACGTTTCAGGCCCTGGATCTAAGTGCACTAGTGTAAGCATGAGACAAAAGGAACATGGGGCGCACGTATGGGGGAAACGATTTTAACGATTCAGCCCGATGCAGTGAGGACACAGCCATGCCGTTGCTGCTCCTGAAGAGTCCACATCTGGGAACGAACACGCGGCCCCCACAGCACGGTGCCTCTCTGCAAGGGTTCTAATTAAGGTCCAGGAAACCACACCATTATCAGGGGAAGAGGACTTCAGAGAGCAAGTGCTATCAAAGCTGTATCAAAATAAAAGTGAAAACCTACTGCAGGACCAGAGAGAGGACTGCGAGGTGCTGGACAATGGGACCGCAGCCGGAAATTCAGTGCCGAGTCCCTCACAGATCATCTACTCTGGTAGCTTTGTTCTCCTTTACAGACACCTTATTAAAGAGGACTCCTTCCCCAGACTTGCTGACAGAGTCCTCTTTAACACGGTGGCCATACATGCTAAGGGGAACAATTAATAGCATGTGACTTGGAAACCAGTAAGTGTGGCTCCAATCCTACCGCAATCTCAGTGACCTCATAAGTCACAAGACTTCATAGAGCATTTCTCCAGGACACTGACTTCTCAAAATACTTGGCCCCACAGATATGTGAGGTTCAGCTGTTTGGCTCATGCAAAAGAACTGGAATAACAAAGCTGTGCATGTTAATCTTCAAAAAGGTGAACTTAGAGGATGTAATTGGTGTTTTCTGTCATCTGCTGGTCTGTCAACAAGAAATTGGGATTTGATTTATTGGTCTTCACTGCTCCAGAGGGCAAACTGTCCCCAGAAGTAAAAAATACTGGGGAGAAAATTTTCCCTCAAAAAAAGTTTTATTTTTTACTTGGGTCTGTGATAACCGTCTGTCATAAATGTTTTGTAGAGTTTTCTGCCCTGGCAGATAAGTTGGAACACCTCTAGGGCTGCTTTGGACTCTATGCAATCCAGCCTTGTAGAGAGTGGAGAGGGACAGAGACAAGGGCTGGCATTCCACGTCTATTAGGAAGGGTGCGTCTGTTCACTGAAACAGGACTCTGAAGGACACTCACCTGATTGCCCATCTGTACCTCTGCTCCCTCCTCCCACTACACACCCTGCTAATGGTTTCCAGCGGCAGAGGTCCAAGACGCAGTAATCTTGTTTGATGACTGCACATCCTTTTATGCCAGGAGGATCAACTCCAACCGTCAAACAAACTGAATTAGTGCCTAATGCAGAAACCAGAGCACTCTCTGGCTTTAGATGTAGTCCAAGTCACCAGTTTCCAGCCTGATTGGCGTCTCCCTAGAGGAAAAATCTCTTTGTTTCATTTTAGCTGTTGATGACAAACTTTGGGGGATACAGCTGACCAAAGGGCATCGAATTAAAATGCACATGGAGGCTCTTGGGTGACGTGAAACCATGACTATTACATCGAGGCCATGAAGACATGTTTCTCACTTCCTAAAAGCAAATGTTTTGATTGGGCTTGATTTGCATTTGGGATAAGTACAGTTGAAACAGAGATGAGAGCCTAAGCTGTTTGGAAAGAAGGAACTAAGTTTGACCTGAATTTTACCTAGTGTAAATTAGCCCTTTAGGGAGAATAATTTACACAAGAATAGTTACTTGTCCTGCTTGTGTCCTGGCTGGGGCTTACGGTGCCAGCATAAAAGCATTTCATGAGAACTCTTTTACAGTACATGGAAAGCCTTCCTTTGCTCAGACTGCTCTCCCTCCCAGACCCTAGGGGACAGCCGTCTCTCTGGGAATGCAGCCGTGCATGCAGACCTGGCCTAGTGTTCGGCTGCGGCTAGCTACTTACTATGAGGAAGCAGGACCAGAGTCACCGGTGGTCCATGGGCCTGGTATACGGAAACAGAATGTGCACTAGAAGCAGAGAGGACGAGAGGAAGCCAAGGCAGACGACTTCTCCTTCGTTGACGCACTGCAGGCACACCTTCATGAACAATCCTAATACGGAGACAGGTGACGTATGAAGTGACAGCATGAACGTATCCTTTTCCTACTCCGCTCGCGTGCTTTCCTATCATTCCTGACCTTCACGGAGGAGGACCATATAGACAGGGGTACTGTTACCCTGGATATTAGCATAGTAAGACCAATACTGAAGAGAAAAACTTGCAGGTATCAAACGCTAAGTATTTTTATTCCTAATATGAAATCACCAGTATTTAGAAGACTACCCTGTCACATTGCTACAACTCAGCACTTCATTGCCACTAAAAAAGTCAGGACTCCAACTGAACCTGTTTGAAATTAATCTGAAATTCTTATTGAGATCAACTCCTGGTACTGTTGCCAAGAATAGAGTATGGCCAGGAAATCCCACTTTCATCAAAGGCAGTTCTTAACATCCTACCAACAGTGTGTCAGGTATTATGTTTGGAATATGTCTTCTTTCAGTGATGTCCCCCACTATTAACTCTGCTGTGAACCATCTCTACCACTCCCCAAATTCACACAGTATCCAAAACCTAAAATCTGTTTCTCTTTGTTTCCCTGTATGCTGATCTAACTGGTTTACTAAAAAAGGGAAGAAGGCAAAAATTAAATCAGAATAATTTAAGCATCGCATTCACCCATCATATGTTGCTTAATTTCTAACCCAAGATTTGTCTTTAATTAAGAAGAACGCATGTGTTATGTCACAAGCAAGCTAATCTTTCTGTGTTTTCTTTACCACCATTCATTATGGAATAAATGTTGTTCCCTATTCACTCGGATGATTGGACAAATCTGAACACCTAGTAGAATCTCTGCTTGGACTTAGGAAAGTGAGCAAGAGAGGGAAGTAACAGGATGCACGGGATCCAAAAGGAAGACTGAGCAGTGCTGTGTCTCTGTCTGCAGTAAGCACTTATTCTTAGCATGAGGTGGCTCGACATCCGGGTTTCATCTGATGATCCCTACTCGTGGAAGCCCAACCCTGGACGGCACCAAACCCTCTCCGTAGCTGTGTATCATCTCTGCTATCTTATGAGTAGCTCAGGCATATGCAGCTGTATTTGGTTGAGAGGGATCATTCAACCATTCAGATTCAGGGGTTAATGGAACCACAGGTTGTTATTTTCATTTCATTTTAAAAAGTAATGCTTCTCATAGGATAGCCTTCTGGATTCTTTCTCAAGAAACAGTATTAAAATTTGAACCCATTAAGAACGCGTTAATTTTAAACAGTTGGAATTCAGATGCAGAGTTACTGCTAAGTGATTCCTTAGTTCAAATGCAACATTCAGTGTAGTTTCAAGTTTGCTTGGGGCACAATCTTGTTACTGTGTACCTGAAAAGCTGAAATGTCCAAAAATGTTATAGATGTTTGACCAAAATGGGAGAGCACTTTTAAACTGTGATCTGACATTTCAAAATATAATGCAGTGATATAACTCTAATCATTCAAATAATCACCAATAACAAATATTGCATTTAAACAAAAAGCTTCAGAAATTCAAGAACCTCTACAGTACAGACACCCTGCCCATGTCATACTCCACTTACTTTAGGACACATAGGATAAAATTGCAGCTCTTCCTCATCTAGGATGGTTAATAGAGTTAAAGCAAAAAGATATTCAGGGCTGTTCATCTGACAAAAAAGTGTATCAAAAAACTCAACTCTGAAATGTAACCTATCTCCCAGGCTTTGCTCTGAGAAGTTTCTTGACAAAATAAATCAACCAGGTCAATGGATCAAATGGTTGCTTAAGTTCTTAAAGAATGTGTCACAGTGAAGAAATTACAGACTCATTCCTTTCCTTAATCAGTTTGATTATCTGAAGATAGGTGGTACTACCTATAGGGATTTCTTGAGCCAGACTGCCAAAAGAATTCTAGCCTGTTCTTGTTGTTTTACCTTAAAAAACATAAGGACCCCAGCAAAGCCAGGCATTTTCACTGAATTCCTGTTCATGTGCTGCATTATTGGGTTCCATCTTCCTTTGTATTTGCAGACCATACACCTTCATTATTATTTCTTAACCTTGTCTTGAGTAGGAAAGATCAGAGGAGTAGATGTAGTCTTTGCACAGATGGACAAATGCTTTTGAGAAAGAAGAGCAGGGCTTTTACTCTGCAGGGGCAGGTCGAGGATGGTATGTGCTTCTAGTCAATAAGTAGATGACTGACAGTGAAAATCATAAGGCTGCTGTGGTTCACAAGAGAAACAGAAGTCAGGGGAAAACAAAGCTTAGATATTGTCATGACCTACGTTTCTGCTGATAATTTTCAACAAATTATTTTCTTTACTTTGAAATTAACTGTTGAACTGTGTTTCTGGAATGTGATAAAGATTACAGTAATGGAGTATTATTTATTATCATGACAAGAAGATGCTGATAATGTCTATCTTCTAGAAAGTTCATATTCATTGGTTATATGGCCCAACTCTCATTTTTTAATAGAATGCTTTGCACTGCATATTATATAATTGCTTTTCTTCAGAATTTTATCAGTTTTGTTTTTTAAATACCTTGAACAATGCCTTATACATTGTGCTCAATAATTATATACTACTCCATTATTTTAGCTTTTGTACAAGAAAGCTAAATAAGGACAAGTACAGACCTCAGTGAGTCTTCTTTATTTCTACTAAGAAATACCAAAACAAGGTAAGTCAGCTACATCCATTTATATAAAATCAAAGATAAAAGCAATTTCTTGTCTGTTTTGTTTTCCTTATCCAAGGGTTTGGATTTTTGGTTTTGTTTTGTTGTTTTGTTTTTTGGTCAGAAAATTTAAGAACGACAACATATCCTCTGTCATTTTACAAAATATGTATGCCCATCTGTTCAAATTAAATAAACAGGCATATATCATGCATCTAATATGTATACAAACAATATTCTGGATGCTGTTATGGTTACAGAAGATCCATATCTCAGAAAATGCCTTTTTTTTTAAGTGGGCCACTTAAAAAGTTACATGATTCTTTACATTTTACATAGATCTATCCTATGTCAAGACTACAAATTTCTTAGGAGTATGAATACATATATATGTATATACACATATACGACCTTAGTTATATGTTGGATACTCACTTGTAGATGTATTTACATGTATATGTATATACACATGAGTATATATCTGTACATATATATCTTAAAGATATGTATCTATATATGTATCTGAATAAAGACAAGAGAAAAGAGAAAGAAAAGATTTTAGCATAACATTAAAAACACTTTTTAATAAGTCTTTAAGTGAAATATTTGTGAGAGTCTGTGCTGTAAAGCTGTTATTAGTTTAACAGGTGTTCATCTACATAAATTGGGATAAAACAAATGTCTTTATCTGACGTGTATTTCCTCTGGCAGTTCTAATAATTGAGCTGTGATGGCAGACAGCCATTCGGTTTACTGTTTACTTTCTGTTCAATTGGACACTGTCCTTCATCTGAGTGAGAGTTGTATTGAGATTATCTTTCCTTTAAAAAATGATGGCATCTTAGAGATTTGCTTCACAGGAACATTTTTGATTGCTGTATTTTTTAGTATCAGTGACTCTATAAAGAACACTCTGGGGGACCGGCATGAATTAAACTGTAACTGCCCTCAGCTTTCAGGTTTTGGCAAAGACAACAGTATCACACACTTGGGAGATCTTCTTAGACCATAGTTTATGTTTCTCTCCATCTTAAGTATCTGAAGTTAAAAAAACAAAGCACCAAGATCAAGAGAAACTGCAGAAATAAGCTAAAAACAATAAACAGTGAGTTTAAAGGGTGTCTGCAATTGCTGATAAAAAGTGGAAATATCAATCATTTATACTTTTGTGTAATGCTACCTATCAACAAGTCTATCAAAGCAGAGTGACAACTAAATCACTGAGCATTCCGTAAGTGCTCACTGGATGCTCTTCACTATGAGGATATTTAGCATTGTATAAACAAGCAATAAGACTCTCCATCTGAGTGGACCAATACTCAGCAATTATTCGCTGACTTACACTTCCCACTACCTTCACTGAACTGAATGTAAAGGACTATTGTACCACTTGCTCTAGGGGGTTCTCAGTTAACAAATGCTGTAAATTTACTTGAGAAGAGTCTTAAAGTGGCTTCCAAACTACTGAAGTACATGCCCAAGCATTCCAATTTTTGGGCCTTTCCATCACTGCCACCTGCAACTTGGGCTAAAAGTGTAAATTAGTAATACAGACATAAGGGTCTGTTACCCTCAACTGTCCAGTGCTCCGAGAGCACATCCACTGGTATAAATGATTTCTGATTGTAAAAGTCCATTTAATCATGAGCTCTGTTGGTTGATGCTAAATAATGTTAAACAAATTTTATATATTCTAGTCCATTATTTTCACATTAGGTAAATAATTTTAAGAAGGAAGAAAACTCATTTATGCACCATGATGGTTAAAGTAGAAATTTAAAAATGACAGCAGAACACGTAGGGTTGGTGGGGTATTGACTTGACTGGCCAGGATGAGTCATTCTTTTCAGTAACAGCGAAACTCCACATGCATAATGCCCATGCAAGTAGTTCTAGATGCTGAGGGTGTGGGTGTGGGACAGAGTAGGGGGATGGAGAGAGAATTAAACCATTTGGCATCCTGTAGTTTCATTTATTCAGCAGCACTTTGGTGCATAGGGTTCAGAGAATGCTCTTCCATTTTCTGTGTCACCTTTCATCAGGGCAAGCACGAAAGATCCATCTGAATTTCGCCTGTTTGGTGTCCCAGCAAAATGGATCTATGGTCTCTCCTAGGCTCTGCGGAGGGCTCCCCAAGGATCACTCTGCCTGCTGTGAGCTGGGTTGCCCTCTGTGGATTCATGTGTTGAAGTCCAAAACCCAGTACCTCAGAATGTGACTCTACTTGGAGACAGACTATTTCAGTGGTAATAAAGTAAAAATCAGGTTTCCAGGGTGGGCCCAAACCCAATAGGACTAGTGCTCTCATGAGAGGTTATGACACAGGCCACAGAGGGAGGGCCCTGTGAGACACACGGAGGATAAAATGACCACCCATGAGCCAAAGAGAGAGGCTTCAGAAGAAGCCACCTTTTCCTCAGAAGAAACCTCATCTGGACCTATCTGCATGTGCAACATGAACACAGAGCCTGCACTTTGACCTCACAGATACCCAGATTGCGAGGAAACACATTTCTGTTGTTGAAGCCACCCCATCTGGTACTTTTATGGCAGCCTTAGCAAACTAATACAATTCAAATCTAAACCAAGTCAGATAGACTTGTGCAGGAAAAGAATCGAATCTCAACAAAATCATCAGTATAACCCAAGTTCTTCTGAGAGTTAAGACATGAATAATTATTTTTCTTGGTTTATGGTATAACTGCCCCATGATAGTGTGCTAAAATGGTAAACTAAGCAAAGATCTCTAACTACTGCTCCTAAAGTATTCATCTACTTGAATATTAAACTTCTGGTATTTTTTCCATAAAGGTAGAAATGTCCTGATATTGATCACTTTGCTCCACTATAGCTTCACTCTTGGGATGATGTTTAATATAATGGTTTATTTCTCTGACTCTCCTAAGGAATACCTGCCATGAAATCAAAGGAAGACATTGATTTATGCTCTGAGAAGAATGAATTGAAAATTGAATAAAGACAAGAGAAAATAAAATTTCCTAGACCAAGAACAAATGGAAATTGATTTAATTTACTGAAAAGAAATCACTTCTTTGAGTAGTCAAGCAAAGCATTAGGATCTTGCTGACTACCAGGAAAGGACAAATTAGAATTGGAAGAACCTATGAGTATGTGGACTCCAAATTACTATAGTACCTTTCTGGTAAATTTCCCCATTTTACACAAAACATTATGTAACATTTCAGGGAATAGTGATTTTTCCCACCAGTAAAGTGTAATGATATTTAAACATTTCCATTGTCCTGCCTTTTAAAGAAAGATTAAATTATATTCTATCTTGTAGGCATATAACAAATGCATTTTTCATAATAGTGCTTGAAATATATGGGCATTTCAGTTGTCTCTTTCCTAGTATCTTTCGACTCCCCTTAAAAGAATTTTAGTCCCTGGGCCATGGATTGGAATCTTTGGACAGTGAGAGATAGGGATGGTCACAGGTAGGGCACAGACTTCTTGACAGTACAGGACTGACCCGTACTTTTAGACTGACAGCATGAAAAGGTCAGAGCAACCTGGCAGCCTGCCAGTGTAAGAAAGTGACAACTGAAGCTAAAGAAGAAATTGGTATTTAAATACTCTCTGTTCTGAAGAATTATGTGGTAGAATTGGGATGAAAGTAGAGTACATAAAAGTCCTGATGACTGCAACTTTTTAAATCTCACCTTAGAGGAAAATTGCCAAGAGAAACTATAAGGATTTGACACAGCACAAAATGTGTCAAGAGTGGAGTTATTTAAGACAGAATAGGGCAGACAATTGGATATACATGTGTTTCTGTTTGAAGGCCACCTCCAAACTCTGTTTTGGGGTGAGTGATTCCCCCTGAAAGAAATGGCTAGCCTCACATCAACCATCCTAGACAGGAAAGTAAGAATGGAAGCTTGAGGTGGTGGCTGCGAGGATCGCCTCTTCCCCGAGCCAGACGCAGAGCACAGGTCTTAGCAGTCATAACCACTCTCTGCAGTCTACTGTTGACACTCCCCAATCACCTTCAAAGTGGTCTTACAGATCACTCACTGAATTAGTGTGCATTGGGGAATTAAGACTAGTTATGTCCATGCTTGGGGTAAAACAATTTCTTGCACAGCAAGTACAGAAACGTGGAAAAGCTAATCTACAAGGGTTCAATAGGAAATACTTCTGCAGATTAATAAGAGGCTAAGGTGACAATCGACCACCAGCATGGACTTTGAGAGTTCACAGTGATTACTTTTCAAGAGGACTCAGGAGCAGAATGGGCTTCCAAAATCTAAGGGACAGATGATTGCATCATTAATCTTTGGCAATTACAGGAAGAACTTCCTAAAGACCTTGGAGAGGCCAGAGACTGTCAGCTTAAACTATTTGTCTATGTGTGGAAGTCATCCTGCTCCCCAATAACTTAGAAAATGGAGAACAATTTACCCTCAATTAAAAGGTAAAAGCAAAGTACAATCAGTTTGAACCAAGCGTTCTGGCCCAATGAGCCATCATAACTTCAGTAAAGTCATTATCCTGTGTAAATAAGCATTCACCAAAACAGGGATGGTCAGCCTGATGTAAGAAAGGGAAAACACTCCCCAAATGAATTGATGGTCCTGCCCATCTGAGTACTGCCTTAGATACAGAAAACCTAAATCAAGACTAATCTTATTCTAGCATTATTGGTGAGATTATTTCTCTTGTGAAATGAGTGTATTTGGTCATATTAGCCTGATAGGCTGTATGTTAAATAGTTAATTCACTCATATCTCTTTGTTCCAAATATATGCTCACAAAGTAATGTTTCATTATGTTTTGGCTTCTCATACATACCTACATCATCAGCTTCACAAATTCAAGAGAGGAAGCAGTGTAATTGGAAGGATGGAACTGAAGAGGAGACTCAAGGCTGGGCTTACATGATGTGCACACCTTTAAGAAATGTCTTGTTGGGGAAGATTGCAGAAGCATGACTAGAAGCTCTGCTAGGCTGACGCAGTCCATCCTGCTGTTCTTCATGGCATTTCTTGGCCCTGAAATTATTTACAAGGAGAGAACCATCTCTGTCCCTGTCCTCTGACATTTCACATACCATTTTTACCTTTCTCTCACTGTTGCTTATCAGTCTGTAGCATACATTTTACTTCATAATCCTTGTTTCCATTAAGTCGGAGGCTTTTATCTCTTTGTTCACTATCTCAAGTGAACAAAGACCATGGAGACAGATACTCACAAATATTTGTTGAGTTAATCTGTAATATACTTTTTAGCAATGGTTCCCCCTTTGATACGAGAAGCCTAGGACTGGGATGATTACAAAATCTGGTTTCAAGTAAGATCTCTTCTACTGTGCAATGTGCTATAGTTCAGAATGACCTTAACACCTATGCTATCCAACTCTGAGCTGTCAAAGTCATCTTTTTGTTTATAATCTTGTACCTCCAAATACTTTATTTTACTAGTTGTCTTTAATTTCTTCAGGCCAACATCTTTACTGCTTTCTCTGTTTTCTTGTTCTCTTTACATACTCTTTTACTTACTTTAGATTGAAGGCATTATTATTCCAGATTTTATTTGAAAGATATCTCTTGCCAATCAAAAATCTCATTTTCCCAATAATCTTGAAGGGATGATGTTTATGTTATGATTTCTCAGATATTTCTTACCTTCTTGCCTTCCTAATTACCTGAGTTTAGTTTGCTTAATCTTACAGGAGGTTCTCAGAATCTGTATATCTCAGTCTTGATGCATAATTTCTAATTTAAATATTCAAAAAGCACGAAGTGTGCAGGCAAATGTATAGAAACACAAACATAATTCCTAAGTCTTTTCTAGTTCACAAAAACTGGCTGTTTCCTCTGAGTTCAGATATTGATTACAGAACCTTCTCCTTCCTCACCTTCCAACAGGCACTTAAAACCACTCCATAACATCCTTGAAAATTGAAAAGCACATCGAGTATTTCTTTTGACATTATCTCCTGAGTAGTCCATCTCATTGCCAGGGAGTTCTGAAGGATAGGCCATTCTCAATATTGAAACAAGCTCTGTGTCCCGGTCCTCATTCCTCCAGACTGTGTAGTCTGACTCCTCTCTCCAAACTGGCCACCACTGACTTCTACAACAGCAAGTCCAATGGATCCTTGTCTGGGCCGTCTTACTCTCTCCATGCATCTGACTCAGCTGGCCCTCCTGGCTTCTGGAAGACTTTGTTTCTGCTCTCACTGTGCCACATTCTCCTGATGTTTGCCTGTATCTCTGGGCATTGCTTTTCAGTCTCCTTTGCTAGCTTATCCATCTCAATTCAAAAAATAGTAATAATTACCAAAAATGATTTGTACCACACAAAATATGTACCTACATGTTTTTTAGGCTTAGTGTTTTAGTTTAGTTTTCCTTAGATTTAGAGTTAATTTATTTAGAAATGCATCCAAAATCAGGCCTGGTACATATAAGGCACTGGATAAGTTGAAATAACTCACTTTCCTATTTTGAAGGGTAATGTTAATTAGGATGAGCATTCTTTTCTTAATAAATAATAAATATGCAAGCAAAAAAATCCACTGATGATCTCATTTTCCACGTTTGTTACTGGACCTGGTTTAGGGATATTTAGTATCTGCAAAATTCTCAAGTATTTATTTTGGCTAATAATTATTTAAGAAGGATATTTTTTATGGTTATTGATTTAAACAGATTCAATGTTCATGTACTTAATTTTTTTCTCAATTTTTAATTACATTTATATTTAACCCATAACAATTAAAAAGAAAACAAATCCTTTTGTATTGAAGAAAAAACTATAGATGTTTTATAATCCATAAATGTGGGCAGATTTGCTTTCATGCGTTATATGTCTCAAGATAGCTTAACGCAAAGTATATGAAGATTTAAAGGTGAGGCAAATTCCCGTGTCCTCTTCTTTTATAAACACCATCACAGTTGACCTTTAAAGCTGATAAAGGTATAAGGAAAGACAAGAGCAGATGCAATATTCTGCCAGACCTGTTGGAATATATTTAACAGATGGCCAAGGCAATGATTCTTTTTTCATCCAAAGAAACTTCAAATTGATGTTAATTTCTGTGCTGGTACTTTGTACTATCAGCATTTTTCTTATAAAATAAATTGAAACAGGAAGTTAGCTGGAAGGTAAGAGAACCTTTTCTTTTGCTGGTCTGAGAGGGCTTGAGACGAGGCAAAGAGCTTCCAGTAGCTTGAGAGGTGAAATATGCAAGAAAGACACTATATTTGCTGGTTCCATTTGGTGCCTGAGGAATGACCCCAACACTCCACAAAGGTGTGCAAATTAGGTTGTCTTCTATTTGACCTCAACGTTCCTGTTATATTGTTATTTAGTCTGTGAACCTGTCCGGACTCTTATAATCAGCTAGAGTGGTACTGATCTTCCTATCTTTCCCACACCTTTAGAAATCATGTATGACTAAGAATGTATACATGCTCATAGATAATCTAAAGCCATTCAGTATGTTAATTATAAACAGTTTTCTGAATTTATTACAGCTATAAACATCATATACTGACTTATACATATATACATCCTCCTATGCACATTTACAGTCCCACTTTTAGAATCTCATAAGCCACAAATTTCACTCCCAGATGTCCACCATCCTATCTGTTCTGTACTTACCCTCCTAACAAGCTGAAGCCATTAGTACACACCTGGCTAAGAATGAATATATACACATTGCTCCCTAAGACACACTGGAAGGAAATGTCTCTGAGTTGCCTCCAGTTCATTTGTTTTCAAACCTTTCAGCTACAAGTAGGATATACCCTATCACCACTCAGTATCTGCTAAATGAAAAGATGAATACAGCACAACGAATGTTCATCTGCCCATCACTATTTTCACTAATTATTACTATTTTGCCATTAGTGCTTACCATGTATCTGTATATTTTAACACCTTTTATTCTTAATGGTGGCCATCAACCATTTGGAAGTAATCTGCAGACACTACATTTCACTTCTAAATACTTTATCATGCATTTCTTGAGAATAAAAGCATTTTCCTACATAACCACAATACAATTAAAATGTGCATGAACATTAAAATTATTCCTGCCTAGTTTAGTCTATAATGTGGAGACATCACATGAATTTCCTTAAGAATCCAGGCCAGTGTTCATGTAGATTGTCCAATAGTCTCACTCTATTTCCTCATCACTGTATATATATATATATATATATATATATATATATATTTTTTTCCCCAAACCACCACAGAGATGTTGTTTTACTTTTTTGTTGCCTCACATCGAATGGCACTGAAATTTCATTTCACTGTTGGAGATTCTGAATGTGACCAACTGGCGAGGTGGCGCTACAAAGTCTGCGCACAGCAAGATGCTCGGCATGTGACACACATGGAGGTGACTAACGAGAGCACGCAGCATCACCAGGCAGTTTTCGCGTTAACTGGTAACTGGCATTGTCTTTATCAAGAGTTAATTCAGTTGCCGCAGTTTAACAACTATACATTTGTATGCTAATAAAGCGTGAAGTTAATAGAGCCAAACGACACAATTAAACCACGTTTTCCACCCCTTCATAAAGCGCCCACCCAGGGTAGCCACGGTCTGAGGCGGGCACACGCGTCCCGGTGCCTCACGTGGGAAGGGCCGACTCACTAGGAACTAAGCACCCAACAGGCCTGCGGGGAACTCTACCACCTCCCTTCTCGCAGTGCCCACTGCACACCGACCTCCTCAGTCGCCCGGACTGTGCACCTCCATGGGAGACACAGCGACACTCAGCCCTCCGGAAGGACGTACATTGGCTGCAGGCTCAACGCCTGCTCTCACTCCCGAAAGCGGACACCAGAGCCACTTCCGGGGCGCCGCCTACTTCCGGCCTGGCCCAGCCCCTGCCACCTGCCAGCGCTGTGCATTGTGGGCAGCCAGCCATCAACCGACACCCTGGGACCGGAAGCATTCGGGAGACCATCGCTTCCTTTTTCTCCTTGAGGAGTATTTAAAGGGAGCTTTAGGAATCCCCCCAGATGCATCCCTTCCCCAAATGTGAAAGGCGGGCATGTGGCCAGGCAGCGCCGCAGAGCTCCAGGCCGCACTCCCGGCTGTTTGGGCCGACCTGGGAATGAGGCAGTGGCGCAGGGCCTGGCCGATGGCGCGTCCCTGGCGTGAAGGGCCATCCGTCCGCTGGGCCACATGCTGCGTGGAGTACGTGGCGCACAAAACATGTCGCCCGTGTGGGCAGCTGATCAAACCCGAACACTGGCGACGTCGGTGACTCTGAAAACCGAGTTGCTTCAGAGTCAGTAAAATTTTGCTGTGTTGTTAAGTTAAAAACTTAAAACTGTTGCCCTACAAACACCTAGGCTGAAAATACAAATGTAAGAAGTTAGACATTATGGGCAAAATGGTCAAATCTGGAGGTGAATACAAGCTAAAACTATCTGAAAAGAATTGTGTGGGAAGCAAGTACCATTTTTTAAATTAAATTTTGTTTTCATCTATTTTCATAGATAGGCTCCAAAGAAGAATTACACCAGGGAGCAATATAAAAAGCCCTATAAACCACAATGTTGCTCATGTGATTTTATATTGATACCAAAATTAATTAATAAATAAAAAATTTTAAAAGCCCTATAGTCTCTAGGTTAAACTAAGTGACTTCTTTTTTTTGAAATACATATTCCTTCTGCTTTCAAAGACAATACAGAGAAAACAATTATCCTCTTGCTTGTTAATTTCCAAATTATTAAGGTATTTTTCTAATTATAAAAGCAATACACATTCATTTCTGAGAATGATATTAAAAAACATTAGTGCACTATCTTAACAGCTGATAAGTGGTCACTACTAACATTCTGTGACTTCATATTTTCCTAATTACACTTATATTTGGTTCATACTGTATATGTAGTTGTATACCTATGTCATATATTTATTTTAATTTGTGAATCTGTAATTTAAAAAGAGAATCATGTGTCTATACCACACACATTGGGGCTCTTGGCAAATAAAGTAAAATAATGAAATCAGTAGGTCAGGAAAATAGGCCCCTTGGAAAGGTGAGCTTTCAAAATCCAGCCAGGCTCCTCTGTTTAGCATGACAGACAAAAGGTCATCTGGGTGTAAAACTTCTTTGATTCATTTTAAATATCCTGAACGATCCTTTTTAATTGCAAAAACGCAATTAAATCTGGGAAGTGCCATTTGCCTTCCTGCAACTTTTCTGTAGTTTCGGAGCTGTTACCATTGCTGGTTCTCCTGACATAGTTCTTGGCAGGCACAAGGCAGTTTTTCCTCGGATTCGGGGGACCTTTTGGGAAGAAGCTTCAAAACTGACTGAGATTTGATGACTGGAGGAAAGGAAAAACAATGAAAGCCTGAGAGAAGAGCTCACAGTGAGGGGAGCAGAGCCATTTTGAGTTTTCACCAGCTCTGGCATTTCATGGTGAAGTCCTGGTAACAGCAAGAGTGTGTGGCTGAAGCTGGTACCCACTCAGGGCCCAGCCACCTCACCACAGTACCATGTCTGGGGGATAACAGCCAGGCCTGTGGGTGTGAACTGGGAGGCCTGCTCCTGTCACACCCTGTGCTGGGGCATCACTGGAGCCCATGCAGAGAGAGGTGGGTTGCCAAGTGCATGGCAGTGAGCAGAACCCCACACAGGATGGAAACAGCTAAGCAAGGCCATTAATCCACTAACTGTTGATTCAAATTTCTTTTTCTCCTTCTCTTCTGGCTTTTGAAAACAGGCCTGACTCCTTTAAATTGAGGATGACCCTGTGGGTCTTTGGACATTTCAGATGAGTGACCTGAGAGGGAGATCTTGGACTCCCTGTTGATAACAATCAGTTATTATAAATGGGAAGATAAAAGCTAACTCAAACAAGCAAAGAATGTCTTTGAACTTCAAGGTGATACAGCCAGTGATGCAGAGGACACTGTCCTTCCCAAGCAGGAAGCAAAGCCAAGGAGCTGTGGGTCCTAAACAGTTGTCCTTGTCCAACTTACAGTTGCTCTCAGTACAAAGGAAACTAGTGGGTGGAACCATCAGATATCTGAAAGATGCACCCAATTCTCCAGTCACATGTACAATTTTTTTAATCTTGAGTTTTATTAAACAAAAGTTTAACCATTAAACGCCCAGAAAGTAAGGCTGCTTTTCAATTTGCTTTCTTAGCATTGTTAAATAACTGATATAGTTATGTGTGATGGGGAAGTCCTAATATTCCACATTTAAGGACATAAACAATCATTGCTGCTGGGCTCTTTAGACTTGCTTGAATGAAAATATAAATTTGAGAAAATCTACATCCTGTTAATTCTGAGTCTTCTCCTGACTGAGTCACAGATTACTGGTTTTAGCATGGCCAGTGATCTGTTTGTTTTTTTAAGGGTATTATTTTAACCCTCCAAACAGCTCAGTTACCTTTGTTTACTGAATAATTGCTTGGGTAAATGCAGCTCTAACTTTTCAGGCAATTAAGCAAATACCTTCAGAAATACAGAATTTCCCCAATCAATAAGGCCTTGAAAATTAACTAAGTTTTAACTGTTACAAGTAAAAGACTGATATGTTCTTATGCTCCCTCCCTGCTTGTCTGTGTGAATAAGTATTTTTTAAAGAAACTCCCTCTGCACTTAATCAGACTAGACTAGCCTATTTGGTAGCTGTCACTTGGAATAGATGCAGTGTCACCTTTTAGTGAATGGATGAAAACACACCCCCTAAATAAATGATACACAGCACCCAGCAGTCACAGAGTGTAAAGACAAGGATGAAGGGGTGGTGTAGGCATAATAAAAATAAATAAGTGAAGGAAAATGGTTTTACCAAATACAGTGATAAATCTCTCTGGGCTATTGTTGTGTTTATTTGAAAGAAATTTGGTTGCTCCTTGAACCATTTTATCTTTACCTGTATACAGTGTGACAATTGCGATTTTACTTCAGGGACAGAGAAGAGGATGGAAAAAAAAAAAAGAACAAAAGGGGCAATAAAAGGAGAGACAGAGCTCACAAACTTGAGTCATAGCTAACATCATCATAATGCCCCCTTCAGCTAGCCCCTTCACCAAGACAGAATCCAGGGAGTGGGAATCTTTTGGGAATTTTGTATCCATGGCTTCTTTAACTTTGAAAGATGAAACACAGTTAAGCTGAGTTCCTACCTACATAGAAAGAAAAATGAAATATTTAAAACTGCAGAGAATGGTAAAGCTGTTAAATTATATCATATCCCTGTCAGCTATATACTTACTATAAACTCTGGGATTGAAGTACATTTGTTTAAAGGATAAGAGAACAAAAGGGACTTTAAGGAGATGAAAATATCTATTGAGAAAGTGGTAAAATCACATATGAGGAGAGAGTTCTTAGCATTTGGGAAAACATTCAAAATATGCTCATTTTTTTCTAAAAATGGGTTGGTTTGGAGCATTAATATCATTTCTCCTGCCTTTGTTAAATATTATACCTCTGTACCAAGAGCAGACAAGTCAGGGGACAGCAGAGGGGGGAATACACTCAAGAGGAAACCTGGCACCAATGCTGTCAGTGAGAATTCTGTTTCCTGGGACTTCAGTGATGCCCCAACATCACCTTCTAATTTCCCATCAAATCAGGAAGCACTTCAAGACATGATCATAGCCATAGGCTCTTCTGAGTTCTTGGTTATCTGAGCTGTGAGTGGGAAGGGGCAGGGCAGACTGTCCAAGGCCCTTCCCCCCTCAGGCTTTCTCTCGGTCCCCTAGCCACTGCCACATTTATAGGTTTTGTAACGATAGACCCCATGGTACCTCCATGTACCAAAATCCCTTCCAGTTACTGTGGCTGAATGACAATTCATCCCCAAACTTAGTGGATAAAGAAAACATTTCTTAGGCTCATGGACTGTGTGGTCCAGGAGTTCAGAAGAGGTATAACAGAGATAACTGCCTGTCTTTCATGACATGTTTTGGGGCCTTGGTGGAAGACTCAGAGCTACAATCATCTAAAGGCTCATTCACTCATTGGTTAGCTGTGGATTCTGACTGTGGGCTAGGAGCCTGGGTTCCTCTCCCGGTGGGGCCCCCTTTTGACCTCTCTAGGCAAACTAAGCTAGGCTTTCTATCACCATAGTGGCCAGATTCCACACGCAAACATGCCAAGCCAAAGAGAGAGAGCTGGAGGGAGCGGGATGGCCTTTCTGAATCTAGCTGTGAAACGCAGGCAGTGTTATCTGTACCATGCTCTGTTTATTGGAAAAGCCAGAAACCTGCCTGAGTCAATCAGGAGATGGGCAGGTGAGAGAAGGCTTTGCCTTCTCATAGGAAGTGGCAGGGTTCTGGAAGAGAATGAGGGGCCAGAAATGCTGCCATGATACACAATCTGCTCTGACGAGGAAATTAAAGTACAGAGTAGCTAAGAGGTTTACTGAGCAGATGCCTATCTGGCAGGTGGTGGGGCAGAGAAATGATCCTTCTTTCTCATACCTCAAAATGTTTATTCTTTCAACTGCACAACAGCAAGGAAACATTAATCCCAGCTGAATGGGAGTCACCCTCAATGGGAAGGTGATATCTTCAGGGAAATAAAGGTTTATAAAGAGAGAAAAATGAAAACACCCTGAGCCACTTCACAAAATTGGCATCATACCAGCCTGGCCTTCAGGAATTATTATATATTATTATTTGAATGTGTTTTTGTAAAGTTTAACCATGAAGAAGCTTTTGGCTTTAAAACTGGAGTTCTAAAGTAATATTTAGGAGATATCTGATATATAAACTGTACTATTAATTTAAATAAGTAAATAAATGAACGTAATACTCAAGGAATGGACAACAAACAGGACCTCAGCAATCTAATGTGATGTGAAACAGCTGCCTGTGTCAAATGAACGCGTTGGACGTAATAAATGTTTCTGCCGTTATGCTAACAAGCTAAAATACAAAGCATGCTGAATTAAATTTGATCTTTAAAAAACAGTCATTTTTGATTATGATTGTTTACATTTTATATATCTATATGAAAGATATATATGTTTTAATTATGCTGCTATACATAAATAATGTACTATAAGGGCAACCACTTTATTAAGAATACCATAGCTACAAAAGAGTCAGTATTAAGAAAAAAAAATATTTACATTACCAGAGAAAGTGAGTTACATTTAACATCAATGACGTCTTAGCCTGGCTTCTCCCCAAGAAGAGCAGGAGAAGGATTCTTAGATTCAGCTAGTGCATGTGGGAATGTGATCTGGGTGAGCACGGGCACAGAGAGTGGGGTGAAAGAGCCAGCAGGAAAAAGAACACACAGGTGAGTTCTGCATTAGTCACCACACCCCAAAGAAGCTTCTGAGGACACTGGCAGAAGGGATCCCAGGTCCGTGTGCCTGGAGAATGAAACCCCACCTTTCCCTGGGCACTGATGCTCACTGGGGTGCTCACCTCCCTCCACTCCTGGGTCCCACACTTGCTCAGAGCAGAGCAAGATCCCGTAGGGTCCCTCCTCCCCATCATTTCAGAAGAGACACAGGCAGGAAGCCAGGCATCGTGCTCTCCAAATATCCCTTTGCAGGGCCGGAGTATTGACGTGTAATTTGCATAAAATGAAATGCACAGATCTTAAGTGTTCAGTTCAAGGAATGTCAACTTTTACACACAAATGAAACCATTGTTCTAAGCAGAAATGACTCTTCCCACCACACCACAAAGTCCCCAAGTCACGTTCTCATCAGCTCTTGCCCACTTCAAAGCAGCCACTTTCTGATTTCTATCATACTCAGGAGTTCACTGTAACTTAAATTTAAACTGGTCTGATTTATCACAATATAAATGTAATACAAATATGTATGCTATTGTATGACTTCTTTCACTCAGCATGTTATTATGTCTATAAGTTCTACATTTTATTGTTGGGATATACCACTATTTGCTTATCCATTCCCTCATTGATGGCATTGTTTTATCCAGTTTTTAGGAATTTTGAATAAGGTTTCTATAAGTATCCTTGTACTGGGCCTTTTTTGGACATATGTTTACATTCTTTGGGGTAAATACCTAGGAAAGGAATTGCTGGGTCCTTTAGTACATATTCAACTTTATCATGACGTTGCTGAACAGTTCTACACAAGATGGTGCTACTTCATAGTCCCACTGCTGGATCTACACGCTTGCCAACTGCTTAGTCATCATGGGCTGCTGGAGAAAGCACCACAGCCTGGGTCACTTAAACAACAAACATTTCTGTGTCACGGTTCTGGAGGCTGGACATCCAAGGTCAGGGTGCCAGCTGGTTCGTTTTGTGGTGAGAACTGTCTTCCTGGCTTGTCGACTGACACTTCTTGCTCTGCCCTCACATGGCAGAGAGAGAGAGGATCTGTCTTCTGCCCATTTTTATAAGGGCACCAATGCCATTCATGAGGGCTCCACCCTCATGACTTAATGACCTCCAAATATCACCACACCAGGGATGTGCTCCAACTTAGGCTTTTGGTGGGCACAGACCTTGAATCTGTAGCATCAATATTGTCTATTACATGTTTAGTTTTGAAGTAATACCTGTTCTAGTGCATGCAAAACAGTATCTCATTCTGGGCTCAGTTTGCATTTCCCTAAAGAACGATAAAGTCAGGTGCCATTGTAGATGCTCATTGGTCATTCTTTTATCTTTCATGAAGCGTCTGTTCAAGCCTTTGCTTACTTTTAAGCAGCTTGTGTATTAGATTTTTATTGCTGCTGTAACAAATTATCATAAGTTTTGTGGCCTAAAACAACACTAATGTGTTATCTCAAGGTTCTGTAGGTCAGGAGTCTGAATAGGTCTCAATGAGCTAACATCAAAGTGTTGTAGGATCACCTTTCTTTCTGGGGACGAGGCGTTCTTTGCTGTTTCAAGCCTCTGCAGGCTGCTCACATTCCGTGACCAATGGCCCCTTCCTCTGTCTCCAAAGCTGGGAACACTGAACCCTTTAACCATCTCTTGTCGTCCCATCACCTTTTCTTTCTGAGCTCAGCATTGAAAGGAGTTTCTGATTTGAAGAACCCTTGTGATTAAATGGGGCCACTTGATAATCCAGAATAATCCCTGATCTCAAAATCCGCAATCTAATCACACCTGCAAATTCCTTCGGCCATGGAAAGTAACATATTTATAGGTTCCAGGAATTAAGATGTGAGATCTTTCAAGAATTCATTATTCTGTCTGCCACAGGTCACTTGTTTTCTTATTGCTGACCTGTAGGAGTTCTTTCTATTATCTGGACACATGCACTCTTTTTCCTAGTCCATAGTCTCTTTTTAGTAGAACATTTTTATTTTGATGAAGTCCGATTTATCATTTTTTCTTTTATGCCCTTCTAACTTTTGTATTTATTGCACCCTATAAAAATATGTCCTTGCTTCAATACTGTGGAGATAGTCTCCCATGTTTCTTTCTAGAAGCTTTATTTTCCAGTTTTTATGGTTAGGTTTATAATCCTTCCTGAGGTTAATTTGTATATGAAGTGACACAGTGGCCATAGTTCTTATCTTTAATTAAAATATCAGTTATGATCTGTAGGCATTTTCTGTTTGTGCTTAACACTCTCATGGTGTTTATAGCAACAAAGTATGTTTGGAACATAGAAGGTCTGTAAAGCCTTCAATTTTGTTCTTCTTTCAAAAATTTTTGCTTTAGTTGTTACAGGTTGTTTATATTTTGATATAAGTTGTAGAATCAGCACATCAGTTTCTCCCCAAATCATGCTGACCCATGGGTATAGTACTTATTGCCATTATATAGGTCTGAGAGTAAACATCCTTATTACCAAATTCAGGAATGCTTTCAGCATTTTACCACTATGAAGTCAGCAGTAGGGTTTTCATAGATGCCCTTCATTACATTAAAGACGTTTCCCTCATGTTCTTGTGTGCTGAGAAGTTTTATTATAAACAGATGTTGGATTTCATCAAGGGCTTTTTAGCATCGGCTGAGATAAGCATAGGATTTTTCTCTTTTATTCTGTTCATATGGTGAATTGTATCGATTTATTTACATTTCTGGGGCAAACCCCACTGGTCGTGACATTTTATTCTTTTTTTATGTATTGGTGAATTTGATTTGCTTTTATTTCTTACAAATTTTATATCCATATCATGAGAGCTTCTCATCTAAACCTGAAATTATTTTCTTTGCCTGAATTACTGTTGTCAGGCCTTGTGTCACAGTTACACAAACCTCATGAAAACGAGCTGGGATGTTTTCTATCTTCCCCTAAATTTGGTGTCATTTCTCGCATCTCAAGTTTGAAACAGGTGTTTTTACTTATTTCCTCTTCTCCTGTAGGTATACTTACGGTGATAAATTTCATTGGAAGCATTGTTTTATTAACATTCCACGGGTTTTGATTTGCTCTAATCTCATATTCATTCAGTTTGAAATAGTTTTGAATATCTCTTCTGATTTCTTTCTTGACCATAAATTATTTAGTATTTTTGCTTTAATTTCCAAATATTTGGAAATTGTCTGCATCAGTGTAATGCAATGGAAATACATTGTGAGCCACAGATATAATTTTACATTTTCAAATATTCATATAAAAATGTTCAATGGAAATAAATGAAATTAAATTTAGTAACATATTTAATTCAGTATGTCCGACATAAATCACTTCCATGCATAATCAATAGAAAATTATTGAAAAGTTATTTTACATTATTCTTGCTCTAACTTTTTGACCCTTGACAATGTATTTGACCCTTACAGCACACCTCAGTTTGGCTTAGCTACATGTGGAGGGGCGAGTAGGCACACATTGCCACGGGTTATCATATCAGACAGCATCACCCTAGCCAGATAATATTCTGCCTTTACCCAAGAGTCCCCATTTTAGATCTCTGTCTATGCTAACATACTCGATTTAGAAATATTTTAAAAAGAACAGGAACAGTAACAGTTTATCTCTGCTGGGAGCTGTACCTGGGGTTCTCCTATCTGATCAGTGGCTCTTTCTTCAAACAGAGATAAAGCAAATGCCTCTGTAGATAACAGATCGATGAAATCGCGTCTCCAGCGTACTCAGGAGGTGAAGATGGACTGAGAGGCTCAGGAAGCTGAGCCTGGGTTCATCCATGGCACTAAAAACCTCAGAAAAGAATGGGAGAGTTCTCTAGCAACCTTATCATGCAGAGCGATTTAGCTTTCCCAGGTCTCTTCCCTAAGCCACACACCAAACTATCCTTAACTGAGGAGAGGGGGAAAGGTCTTGGACATCATCCATCCTCTAATAGGAGAAACTGGAATTACATAAAGCAGGAACTTTTGATTGTTTTTAATCACATCTGTGGTTTTTCCCTTTGCAGTTCCTGGTTTCTTTACCATTTACTTCTAACATTTCTCCAAAGACTTTATTGGCCTCTATTTTAAAATAATGTAAGAGATCAATTTTTGTTATTGGAATCTATTATTTATCTATCTATCCACCCATATATACGTGAGCACATGTAGTCATGCATATATGCAGGTGTGTGTATATATGTGTGTATAAAAGGTTCTCAGACTCATTCACCTAAACATGGCTGTTCCAGGTCTTTGGGGCACATTCTTTCCTCCCTAAAGCTCTGATGTTTTAACCTACTCTCTCTCTATGGAGATCATGCTCTTGGTTAGCTTGCGAGATCTCTGCCCTTACAGTTAAACTATGGGCCTATTCTCAGCAGTTAGCCCCTTGGCAGTATAAGCAGTGAGGGTGTTCATAAATGCTGCTCTGGAAGTGACTCTGGTTTTGAAGCATGGTGATAGTTAACTGACCTTAGTTATCAGAGTTTTTATTTTAACTATGTATTTATTTTATGTAATTTTTATTTATAAGATATGTTTCCTAATATTAAATGCTATTTCCTGCTTTACTAAGATGATGTTACTGATCAACTATCAGCAGGATGTGAAATCTGAGGGATTTTTCTAGTTTTACTATCTGCTTTTCATTTATCGATACTGTGAACCGACTCCAGAACTGCGAACCACGCTTGCTACCCAGAAAGGGCCCCATAAGTGTTCCTGACTCGATCCATACATCCCACTGGAGAAGAAACATAGCCAGAGTTAGGTCACCATTTTGGGGGGTGTAACAACTGGTCTCTGAATATCATGAACCTGTAACCATGTAGGCGTGTGCCCTCTAACCAGCTAAGTAATTGTATCAAAAATCTGTATTAATTTGTAGACCATTCATCAACTACTTTTAAGTAAGCCAGGTCACCTGACTCTGTGCTCAGACTATAAGCATCAACATCTCTGTCCTCCTAGAGGCCACATTCCGGCCCAGCTGACACACCGTTAACAGCCAGCTTCGAAACAATGGTGAGAAGTAGAAAGATGCCATGTGTGCACGCACAGCGACTGCGGGAGATTAGTGGAGGGTGAGCCGTCCGGTCCGATGGAAGGCATCAGGGGTGTACCGTGTATAGGGTGGAGAACAGCTAGACGACTGGCCAGCGGGTGAGGGGCAGAAAGCTGGGAAGAGGGAGCTTTCCAAGGCACACGCTGAAGCAAAGATCTGAGCAGTACTGTGCGTGGAAAGCACGGGTGGGGTGGCTCTGCCAGGTTCCAAAGGGCCAAGCGGGAGCAGCAGCTGCCGGGGTGAAGGTCCAGGAAGAGTTTTGCTACCTCATCTAGGAGTGTGACTTGCTCTGGGGGGAGGGGGCTTTCTGAGAGGTGTGAATCACCACAAAGACATGTTCGCACTGATGTCTGCATAGATCCAAATTGCTTATTACAATATGGGCACAAAACACCATTTAGGACCTTAGTCGTGTGCTGGTTGTGGCTGAGTAATACTAACCTAGAGAGGCCGCTCAGCTCCTCTGTTCTCAGTTACTTCAGCTGCAAAAGACAAGCCACCTTACTATGCTTCAAGGTACTATTGAACTTAGTAAATAGAATAGCAGCTGAGAAAGCCACTTCTCAATGTATAAACACGCCTTACATTCACACAACATGGATTAATAATACTTATTCCAAGTTCTTAGAAGATGGATGTTTGATGCACAAACACATTGCTCTCAGGGCAAATGATGTTTCCCCTGGAAAAAGTCTGGAACGGTGTGCAAGGTAGTAAAGCATGAGGCCCTGACCTAAGATGTATACCACAGTTTTAGGAATAAAGGACCTTTTTGTACCTTGCCTTCTTTGTGCAAGCGAGCTAAATATTCAGTGTGATTTCTCATTGATGTTGCCTTTACTCACATATATACATATGTATATATATTGCACATTCTCAAGAAATATCCACAATGTATAAAACTGATTCCTGGTTTATAGTTTATTTAAGGAGGCTAAATCCTAAATGAATATTTGGACCGAGCTATGAGGAAAAGAAATGGGAAATCTCATATATAATGTTTGCACAAGATTAAAACAAAGTCTTCACTTCCCTAGGCTTTGTGACTTTCAACCCATTTTTCTTCACTACACTAATTCCATTTATTATGTATACTTAAATTAGAAAAAGAAAGAACAATTACAGTAGTTCAATGTCACTTTCAGGCTTCTTCTCTCACCTTTTCAGTGAGCTGCAACATTTGGTGGTCTTGTTTACGAGTCCCCCTTCATAAAGTATTAGGGGCTCAAATAAACCACATTTGCAAGTAACACACAGTTCTGGGGCAGCCTTCACTGCCTCCTCACCACCCACTCTCTGTCCTCACCATGTAGACAGCCCTTGGCTTCCACTGAGCTTAATGAATGCTCTTAAATATTACAGGAAAGAGAGCAGAGTCAGGGAAAAATACATGCCATAAAAAACGTGCAAGCAAAGCGTGCCAGCTAGAGCTCTCGTACACATCCCAGCACGATGGTCCTGCCCGCGCCCAGTAAAAATGAAAACAGCGCTGCAATGAATGAGCTGGAGCCGCGCTTCCCTGGGGCTCAGTGGCACAGCGGGTAGCGGCCCCAGCCTGCCACCTGGCTCGCCCTCTGCCGAGGTTTCCTGCCCTGGCATTTCCAGGACTGGAGTCATGGTCACCAACACCTGATTAATACAAGGAGGGGAAGTTAAGGTAACAGTAGAGATAGTTTTTCCTCGGACAAAAGAGCATATTAATAGTGTAATATTGTATCTGGGTTTGGTATCTATTGGTCATTATAAGGATGATTATTTTTATATATAACTAGTACTTGAAATGTTCCAATGCTTCTCGTAGAGTAAAAAGTTTGAATAATCCTGGAGGCACAGCTTAGGTTTGCTTATTTCTGGTTTTTGAAGTATTTTTCCTGGTCGTCTTATTTTCTAATTTTTGTAAAGAAAGTGCTTAAACCATGTAGCATTATTTGTGTGCAGAATTTATGCTTCAGAACATTTTCTACTACATATATGGAATATATATATACACACACATATAATACAATTGTGTTTTATAAATATTTATATCACATTCACTTAACCTCAATCAAACAAATTCAGCTATATTTGTATAACTTTCACAGAAAAGGAATAACACCATATAGCTTTTCTAGCTAAGTTGCTATTGTCTGAAAGCTGAGGGCAGACTGCTGCCCCAAAAAACAGGAAGTGGGTGGAGATTATAATTGGTAAAGAAAAAATGATCATTTTAATCTTTTTAGTCACCTCAACAAAACAGTACTGGTTTGAGTTCCTTATTAAATCATAAATGTGATATCATTCTGCTAAGAAATACAATTATATCCTCACATGCAACTTTCATTTTGAGCACTTCTAAGGAGGTATCTACACAATATCAAACACTCTAGAAAATGTAGGGGAAAAATCAATCAAATAGTTAATTTGAAGAGCAAATATTCCAAATGTATTGATGGAGAAGCCTACCACTTCCACTGTCATGATTTAATCTCTGTGAAACAAAATAGATAAAAAACACAACACACTGGCCATTCAATATATATTGTCACCATATTCGCATGAAGACAAAAATACACAAATGTGATATTTACCTGCATTCTAACTTCAATAAAACCAGAAGTGTGAGGATATAGATAGCTAAATCCTATGTTTGCCATTCTATTTTCTTTGAAAGAAATGCCTTCTCTTCTGTGATCATGTACATCCCCCAGTTTTTGTATTATAATGGATATGTTACTAGTTTTGTCTTTAAACATCACTGCTTGGCAAATGAAGAGGTAGAAGTGTTCAGTAGGTCCTGCAAATATTATTTCTGTTTACTTGTTAGTGAGGGAAAAAAAAAACTCCTATTTTGTAGTAAAAACATAGCTCTGCAGAAACTGATTCAGGAGAAAACAGCTGTTTTCTCACTGTCACAAACTGTGGGAGGCGAGATACCAAGACGCTACTGTCCCAATTCTTGGAACCCGTGTACATGTTACCTTACATGACAAAAGGGACTTTGAAGTTATCATTAAGACTAAGGATCTTGAGATGGGGATTGCCTGGGTGGGTCCAGTCTAATCACATGAGTCCATAAAATTCAGGACACTTCCCCAGCTGCAGAGAACCAGAAAGACAGAAATTTAAGAATTCAGCGCTCTGTCATTGAAACTGGTATGCGGTGGGGGTTACAAGCAAGGATTAGAAAGCCACCTCCAGGAGTTAGACAAGCAGGCAAACGATGCTGCCCTAGATTCTTCACAAGGAGCGGAGCCCTGCTGACACCCTGATTTTAGGCCTGCTAACTTCCAGAGCTGTAGATAATAAATCATGCTGTTTTGAGCTACTATGTTTGTGGCAATTAATTACAGCAACAATAGGAAACTAGTACCATGAGGATGCACATCTGTTCTTGGAAAAACAATTTCTTCTGATTTCCTAGTCCTGAATTCCAAAGGAAAACTTTTTACCTAGAAACTTTGTGAGAGGACATTGATTCTAATTACAAGATTGAATAAAGAAAACAAGAAAAAAAACCTGCAGCCATTTTCTTCATATGGCTATCTTATTTTTAAATCAATTATTTTCATTTTTTAACAATTTATTAGGGAAAAAATACAGTAGGAAGAGAGAGGGACATGGTTCATAGTGGAAACCTGGAGATTCTTTATGAACAAATAATTAACATATCTCTAACTCTAAAAAAAACCCTCCAACAAGCCTGACATTGTAAAATGCCATTCATTTGTTACAATAAAAATAACAGAATAATAATAGAGGCACTATGCCCTCCACTGGATTTGTGATTTTAGTACCTGGAGAGTGAGTTTTGACTTAATTCCCTGAATGTCCATTACATAGAACACATTTGCAAATTGGCTTCAAAACAAAGCACACTCTGATTTGTGTCACTGGGCGTGCCGTTAAGTGTATGTGACATTAAAGTACATTCGGTATCTTCAGGGTCTTGATCCAAGAGCCTGAATTGCAGGACAACTTGCCTATACAGTGTTTTAACCTTGCAAGTGTGAGCAGTCCTCCCCTCACACGCCGTGCAGTGCTGTGAGAAATGACTACAGGCTGAAACCAAGAAACGTGACCAGAAAAGGCAATGGAAAAAATGCTTGTTCTGTGACCTTTGAACATGTATGAAAACACTAAAGACTCTCTCAATGTCAGTTATAAATGTATAGAGGAATAAAAACTAGTAAAACTAACATTTATTTAGCACATCAGAACGCCAAGCATTAGAAACTGAAAATCAGTGCTCTAGTTCTTTGTAAAATGCTTGTCAAGACCATTTGAATCACAGTGCGTACTTCTCATGCATAAATTACAGTGAAGAACAGGCATATTTTCTATGCCTTAGTGAATTATCCTACTTTCTGAATTTCCATCAGCTTTCCACATTTTCTCCTTTTTTCTTACAGTGACATGAAATAGCTCTGAGAGCTGCTTTTCTGTGAAATTTTATGTCAGAGTCATTTGCAGGGTACATCTTCATCCTTTCTGTCACAATCACTCTGCCTATCTGTGCCTGTAGGTCTGCCTTCATGATGCTTTTCTGGTTGCAAATCTAGAGTTCAGGCAGCTTATCTAGAGCCCAGAGTCCAGGGCCGCTGAGTCAGCCCCCTCAAGATCAGCTGTTTCTCGAACTCCATTTATGTTGGATTCAAATTTCACTCCCAGTGTTATCAAGTTTTGTTTCTTTTGCTGTGCTTCCAATTTCACTGGCACATTTCCAACTTAAAGTACGTACCTTTGTACAATGTCCTGTAGTTTTAGCTCTGAGAGAGCACAACGACCAGCTTGGCTGTGTGTGGACTGACTCACAGCCTTGCAGGGACCTTTCGTCCAGAAATGGAAGAAGGAACACGACTGGCTGTTAGCAGTGATGCACCCCTGATGCTGTTTGTGAAGTGATGTGTGAGCTGAAGGGCTGGCAGCAAAGTGCATATTTTATGCAATTACTCACAGTTGGTATACTGAGGTGGTTGAAACTTGAAGGTGCCCTTTGGCCCTGCTGTTACTTAACTAAACTGGGACTCAGCACACAAGGAGATTGAATAGTGAAAATAGCCAGTTTTAAAAAGGCATGGGGAAGAGGAATCCTGTTGAAAACAAACACACAAATAATAATAAAGATTTTTAGAAAACACATTAAAGAAAGTAAAACTATTATTGAACCCTATAGATAATTCTATGCAATATGGGATTGAAAAGTACTAGGAAAATAGGAGATGATGTAAAAGAAATATCCTTTTTATCCTGCATGTAAATGACAAAAGGAGACCCTTATAGAAATCAGAAGGCTGCAGAGAAGGGGATTGGAGTAGAAGCCAGTCAACAGATGCACACGCATACAGTTTTCTAAAGGCAAAACATGCTAAGATTTTTTCCCATAAAGCCCTGGATCCATGATACATGTGAATGCTGTATGTGTATATTTGGAAAACCAACTGTGCCTTCTGCTTTCATTGCCTTTTTTGCACCAATAATTTCTTAAACAATATTCCATTTCTACAGCCTAACTCTGTCACCGAGGTGTAGCCAAGCCTTTCTTTGACAAATCAAGTACTAAATAATTCATTGGTGCTCTGCGGGAAAGATCCACAGCAGACTGCTACAGAGAGCTCCTCTTCCTCAGGAACAGGAGAGCTTAACATAGGCACCCTTCAGAAGAACGTCTTCTCCGTGTGCAGACGCCTTCGAGATGAGTGAGGGTGACTGCATACATTAGCGGGGAGCGGGAACCACTAGTCAGAAGTCTCATCTGATTAAAACATTTTGTTGTTGTTCTTTAAATGAGGTTAATGTCATTATGTTGGCTTAATTAGCAGCTGGGCCAAAAATATATTGTTTTACTAAAGAAAAATGTGATGGTTTATCTGAGAACTAATAGTAATTTAAGAGTTTATGTATTTTCAATTCCTTTATTTCAGATAGTTTCTTATACATGCTTTAAAAAGATGAGCGACTACAAGGTGGTAGGGAGAGGACACATGTGCTGGAACAGGGAACCAATGCTGAGACGGAATGGCTATGGTGGCTCTTTCCAAGGACCAAAATGCACTAGGTGTGTGGGTGTACAGTAAGAACACCTGGCATGTTAATCACTGACAAAGGCCCCCAAATTAGAAACATCAAAAAAATTACATTTTCTCAAAGTCCAAAGAATGGAGTCAATGACATATGATTTTATTTTAAAAGAAATATCAATAAGTTTGTGGATATGAACATGCATCTTCCTCTCCCATTTACCAAGCACAAACGAGTCGAAGGCATGGTACATACAATCGTAAGGTGTTTATGCTGCCCATCACTCAGAGTCTTGAGGCGCTCAACAGAATTCACACCGTTAATTTTTCCTCTATCCCCATGAGACAGGAGGCAAGCAGATAACACCAGACAACAACATGACTGACATGCATACGTGGAGGCTGGGAGGCTGGCAAGACTCAGACCCCTGGGTCATCTGTTTTTCTGCCTTTGGGGGAAAGAATGGCTGCAGGGAAACTGCTCAGTCCTGAATCTCCCAGTCCCTCTCCTGCCCTAGGAATTGTCACCTCCAGTTCTTCATTAACTAAGGTTACCCACCTACTCCCTGAACTAAATACAAAGATGAGTCTTCCAGTAAGTGAACTGAACTTTCTAGCTCTCTTCCTCTCACTTTATCCCACTTCCTGACAGTGTGTCCTGCAGTTTGAGTTCCTTTGTCCACGAGCAATTTTCAAGCAGTGACTGTCCCGACATTGCTCATCTCAAGCTCTCTCTCTCCACAGGCTCAGAAGGGTATCCAGACCCTCTTCATCTTATCTCCACTATTTCTGCAAATCCATAAAAGATGGCCCTCTCAAGTTGATTCCTTGCAGATTCAAGTCCTTTTGAAATCCTATTGAGGAGCTCTTCTAAGACTCTAAACATTTATATTGCTGCTCCCTTACCAGTGGACCACAGACATTTTTACCAAAAGAACACCCATCAACACATACAACATGGTGTTATCTTCAGAATCCTTTTGGCCCTGACTTTAAGGAATGGTGGTATTAAGTTGTCTTAACAATTGAGTCTCTGTGATAATAATAATCTAAAGATGATGTTACATTTATGGGTTCTGCAATGCAATAAACACCTTATTTTGATTACATGCCTTTTCAGCTTAGAGAGACTTTAAGCTCAGATTGTAAGTCATCCACAGTCACATAAAATCAGGAGTATACCTCAAATCCATGATCCTTTCACTGTAAGTCGTATGTTCTGAACCACCAAATTTTAGTGCTGCCAAAATTTGTGTGCGCCAAGCAATGTTAAGCTATACATTTTTATTACCAATAAATAATTTCAAGAAGGCAAGAGATTCAAAACTGAGGTGTTAGATCTAGTTGACTTAATATGCCAAATTTCTCATAGCCTTTATTTTTGCATCTTCATAAAAAACTATTTTTACCCTCCAGCAGAATGAGCCCAACTTAGGTTTCCCAGTTTGTGTAGCTGTATATATTTTTGATAGCCTGCATATTTCCAACAGATTCATTTGCTCCCCAGTCCACCTGCAACTTAAGACCTTGCAATATTAGTGACAGTTTCTCTTCAATGCAACGTGAATGAGGTGACAGAAGGGCACATAGTGAGTGAGTAAAAGAGGGACTATGACCCCAGCTTCCTGACAATTTGAAGAGGACACAGATGCCCTACGACTCTCCTGTCAAGAACAGTACACCAGACTACATGGCAGCCACATTCCAGCAACATGTGGGGCAGGCATTGCTTTGCTTCATTCTTTTGGTACTGAAATTGAAGCTTTAGGCAAAATATGAGAGTAATATTATCATTTTGTCAGAAAAAATAAATAACGTATTTGGTATCAAGGCTTCACTCACTACTTAAGTAGTGGATAGAACATAAGCCTGGTGAATTTTGACTGTGCCCTGTAATTTATTTAAATATGCTTTCACCATTCTGGGAGGCACAGGGGATTATTTGCAGAATTATTATTTTGCAATATACAGGTAATGTCGGGGTATTAAGACCTCTTCTTTTAGAGCTTCACGCCAGCTTAATTTCATAAAACAGTAACGGAATATCGCAGACCCGCTGGATGCAAGCTTCCAGGCCTGCATTACAATAATCAACCCAGGGATGGGCAAAGAGGGCTGCAGGCTGTTTGCTAAAACATCCACAGCCATTTTTCAAGCACTGTGAGTTTGGCACAAAAAAAAAAGATGTTTACCCATCTTCCTTTTGACCTTACTTGTAGGTCATTCTGAAGGTTATTGAAAACTAATCTCTGTGTTGCTGGTTCTCTTTGACTTTGTTCATCTCAGCTGCATTGATTTATTTATAATTTCTAAGAGTGCATTCTTTCTGGAGGAATAGCAGGTTACCTTATGCCAAAAAGTATGTTTATATTTTCAAATCCATACTTTTCATGGTGCTTCCCTCTACAAGATATTTACATTGCAGGATTCTCTTCTTTTGTAAGACTGAATAATACTCTGCTGTATGTATATGCCACATATTTTTTTCTATCTATTCATCTACCAATGGTCATTAAGTTGTTTCCAAATTTTGGCTATTGTGAACAGGGCTAGGATGAACATGGAAATGCTAGTATTTCTTTGAAATCCCTGTTTTAAAAAATGAAAGAAATCCTGTAATATGCAATGTGGATGGGCCTGGAGGGCATTATGCTAAGTGAAATAAGCTAGTAATTAAAAGACAAATTTCATGATTCCACCTTATAAGCATTCAAAATAACCACAATCATGGAAACAATGAATGGAGTTGTGGTCACCAAGGGCTAGGAGGAGGGGAAGTGCGGAGTTGCTAACCAATGGCTATAAAACTTCAGTTACACAGATAAATAAGTCCTAGGATCTTCTGTGCCTGTATGTAATGACCCCTGTATGGTCCACTTACAAATCTTGCAAACCTTTTGTGAGTTAAAGCGATCCATCTCATGTTACCTGCTCTTAGTACAATAGCATTCAAAAAAAAGTTTTTCTAATACAATAAAGCAGAGATGGTCAAGGAGGTCACGTTAATCTACTAATTACTAATTAATTCTGATTACTAAGGGGTAATCAAACATTAAATAATAAGAATTCATATTATAACATAGGTCATTCTAAGTTTTTTCAAATAACAGTTATGTGTTCAGTATTTTGGAAGACACTGGAAGTATAAAGATACAAAGTTATAGTCATTCGTTCAAGAAGTGTGTCTTGATACACAAATCATCACAGATACTCAAAGGACTAAGTCACCAGTTTGCCTGGGCTGGAGTCAGAGTCACTGACAGCTGAGTTTTCAAAAGTGAAGGATGGCTGAGTAGATGAAGGCCACTGACAAGGTAACTAAAAGTTCTTTGAAAGGCGCGAAGATAAGGCCCGACTACAGGTCTTCAAGTGACTTAGTGTGACCCAAATGATGGAAC
Source organism: Smutsia gigantea (assembly GCA_032199065.1). NCBI lineage: Eukaryota > Metazoa > Chordata > Mammalia > Pholidota > Manidae > Smutsia > Smutsia gigantea. The sequence continues at coordinate 112,630 of JAVSCE010010557.1, read as the reverse complement.
TGGCCAGCCGGCAGAGGGTGGGGGGTAACAGACCCCTGCACGCTGAGGCTGATGGCGCCAGAGCTTAGCTTGCAAGGCGGGCTAAGGAATTTCATACCGATTAAATACGTATTCATACGGAGAGATTGAATCAAGGATATATGATATTAAGGTTTTTTTCTTGCTAATACAATGATAGCAGCAATATGGAGGGTGAATAGATGGCAAAAAAAAAAAAGACCCAGATTCAGGGCACCCTCATGTCACCTTTGGGACAGCCTAGACCAGAGATGGTAAAGGCTTGCATGAAAGTAGGAGGAGTTGGGGAGAAGGAGAGAGAAGTAGGAATCATGTAGTAGCATAATTTGAGAGGGATTCATAGCCAATAATATATAGACCATGAAGAAGGGAGAAGGATCAATAATGGCTGCATTGACTGCTCAGGTTACTGTGTTGACATAGCCCTCATTTAGAAGGGACTTGAAATTTCAGAATATAAACAGATGCCAGGGAAAATAATGAATTCAATTCCAGAACATTCGTAATTGGAGATTCATAATTTGGAAGTCAAGCAGGTCGCCAGAGTCAATTGAGGAATCACTAGCATTTTCACGGAAACCGAATCACTGGAAGGGTAAGACTGTCGAGGGATCATAAAAAATGCAAGAGAGAACCAAGGATGAGCATCAGGGGGCACCGTCCTGCTGGAGGCAGGTAAAGGGGAAGAGCAGCGGTCACGATGACAGGAAGCGCGAGGCAAAGGAGGCTCGAGAAGGGAGAGCTGAGGGGAGGGTCGAGAGACCCAGAGAATTTTTTAAAAAGCTAAGAAAGAGTTGCAGTGTGTCCATGGTTGTAGAAGTTGGGAGGTCACAGATGATGGATTTAGTAACATTGGTGAGGGTAGAAACCATGTGAAATGTTGACGTGTGGGAGGTTCACACGTGTGGAGAGAGAGAATGAACTTGGGAGAATCTTGTCTGTGAAGGAGGAGCCTGGCTGACACCAAGAGCACGAATCTGATTTCGGCAGTCGGAGTGACTTTACCACGCTGGACCAGAAGAAACGTGATGGGTTCTTTGCAGGGAAGATGGAGTAATGGGAAAGGCCTGTGGCAATCAGGAGAGGGGCAGAGACCACAGTGGGGAGGGTCAGCCTTGGGGCCAGGGGCAGCGCTCTCCTGAGCAGGTGAGAGTTCCTGCCCACAGGCGTCTGTTCTCTGTGAAGGTGCCTGCCAGGTGTCGGCTGGAGTGCGGTGAGGGATGCTAAAGGTTTGGTCGGAAGGGAAAGTAAGCAAAGAAGCTGTAGGAATTATGATTCATATGTTCTGTTTCCATGGTTATATTTGCAAACACAGGACCATAAAGTCCTAGGTAATAAAACTACATTCCTTGTGACTGTTCAAAAGTGTGAGACTGTGCCATGCTCATGCCTCGGTTTCCACGGGTGTCTGTCTTCTACTGTGATGCATGAAAGAGGGGAGACCCTGTAAGACAGTGTGAACCAACAGCCTTCAAAAGCACAATTCACTTGTGAGACAGTTTTGGATGCATCTCTTCAGCAGACTACCCGAGCCTTCATGTTCATAAAAGTATTTCACTTAAATTACATCAAAATAAAATTAAGTTGGTATTCACCTTGTCTATTCAAAGGATGCCACTGGAAGAACATGCCATTTTGACATGCACGAAAATAAAATGATAAATGGATGCACATAGCGCTTGGAAAGGATGGGGCTCCTCTAAAGAGTGATTACCTGTGGCATAAATGTGTTGATTGTGTTTGTACCTGTCAAAGGAGGCCAGCAAGGATGAGTGTGAGGAAATTGTTCATGGAACCGGCTGGGACAGCCACCTCCCACTTACACAGGCACTAAATCCGAAGGTACCAGTCTCCTCCCGACACTGTTTGCCTTGGAGAAGATTTCTCATCAACTTAAAAGACAAACGTACTCTGAGAATGATTTGTGGAGGACAAATAATCACAAGAGTTCACTTGGAGACATGCACTCTTCCAATTCCCGTCCTCTTAATACCATGAGGAAGAGTTATTTATTTCTATTTCTACTTCTTTTTTTCTGGACATTATAGAAATACATTGGGAGATCCACATTCTCTCTCCCCTCATCTCTCAATGTAATAATGAGTTATTTCGATGCTTCTTTCTATGTGTTGGACTTAAAATTTATTAGAGGAAATGTGTGGAAAGAAAGCTGTGTTTATACTTGTATTTTCATTAGGAAGAACTCCAGCCGTGGGTGAGTGTGTGCACACATGCACACATTCGTGCACAGGGTGTGACAGAGTGTGTCACTGAGCAGGGGTTTCCTGGCAGAATGAACTGTGACTCCCTCCCTGCCTCCTTATAATGCCACAGCTCATGTGAAGAGGGTCCGAGAACTCTGGAAGCCCACTGCATGGAGTAAGTTTTGCATCTTCTGGAGGGAAAATTCCTAAGGCACCTTTGCATGAGGACTGCCCCCAGGAAAGACGGAACCATGCCAGGCCCATCTCCCAGATTTACTCCGTCACCTCTACTGAACTGTTCCAGGTGCTTGGTCTCTGCAGAAAGGCTCCAAAGCCTGAGACTAGGATGCCAGGCAGAAGCTTACTGACCCAAATCCCTCCTTAGGCTGGAGAATGATCTTTTCGTGTTTATCTTTTCCTTTTCAAAGGGAAAGGAAGACATGCATAATGTCTAGATCATCCTGACACAGCAGCCTGGCAGAGTAATTCATTTTTAAGTCTGCCTGGTGATTTTTCTTCCACGCAGTATTAAAACGACAGGCCAGTTCAGGGTCACATGGACTTCACAATAGCAACAGAATTGCACCTACGGGCCTGTCACTGTCATTGCTTTTAACTCAAGCTTAGAAAAAGCTCTTATTTCACTAATCCCTGATTGGAAAAAATATCCCCTTTATTTTCCTCTGCTAGTTATTAATTTAAAAGTAGTAGTAGTTATAGAAAATTTATAGGATATTTCATGTAATGCCTCTGCCAATGACTGCTTGCCGATATCGTGGCGTCGTATGCAGCACCCCTTAAAAAGTGAACCCACAGGATCACCACCTTCCTGTGACTGTCTGGGGGGAGCATTGCTGTGGGGACGCTGACTCCCAAAGACTGCTGGTGGCCACGTGGCCCGACTGCCCTAGGTGAGCAAGGGATGTCGCGGACTGTGGCATGGACTCAGGGGATCAGCACGCGGCTCAGCTCCTACCATGATTTTACCGTGTCTCTTTCTCCAGGTGAAGGCGTGGCTCATTTCCGGAGTCATATATTTTCTCAGGAGTGGTGCAGGGTCTTAGACACAGGGGTTGCGTTCTGCTTCCATAACTGACACATGTTTTAGCCAGGAATATTCCCAGTGAATGCCCCCTGAAACATGCCCTCTTCTTACTAACTCTAATATTACATATACAAAACTCAGCTGACATTTAAGAGTTTTCTTAAAGAGGAAAATTTAACAAAAGGACATTACTGCGAGTTGAGGGTAGTGGAAGGATGAATCCTCCACCAGGATGAAGGATTCTTGCAACATCCTCCCATAATGAACTTAGGAAAAAGAAAGAAATAGATGCCTCTTACTTGTTTTACTAATTTATGGGCTTATTAGTAAATTGATCCTAAATTTACTAATAAACAATATTGAAATGTAAAAACATTGTTTGAACTCAGATGCTCTATTTTTTCTTTTTACTTTCACCTCAGTGAATATTATAAATACTTTAGAAGATGGTAGCCAGCTTCCTGAATGAGGTTTCCCGAGTGGTCAGTCTTGGACAGATGGTTGAGTCATCTTGGTCTGGGCAAAGACAAATAAATAAATAAATAATGGAGATCCCATGAGGAAGTCTAAGGGTTCAAACATCCCTAAGAAGCATCACTGAGGCATGAAAAGCTGGTTTCACTTTCCTTTCCATTTGGATAAGAATAACACCAGCAATATATTCTCATTAAATAATAATATGTTATAAACGTAACTTCCAAAGTGTGGAAAATTTGGAAAACGCATAGAGGCATTGAGAAAAAAATTAGATCATGTCTAATTTATTGTGTATCAGACAGCCAATATTAGCATTATGTGTTCCATATCTGCTTGCAGTATTTTCTTATGCATAATTTTCACAGAATTCTAGAAGTGATTAGTATAAGAGCTGCATTCTGCTCTTTCGCTAAAATTACTGTGAGGTATTTCCCATGCCATTGCAAATTAGATCATTGAATGTTGAATCTCAAAAATAAAGACAGAGACAGAAATAGAGAGAAAGAAAGGTGATTAAGGACACTGCTCAATAAGTAAGAGACATCCCTTTCTGTGTGTGGGTATTTGCTTGTGTGTCTGTATGGAATTTAGGGAAAGTGCCACATTCAGGGCAACCATCATACGGATCTTCTATTTCATTTTTGGTGAAATGTCGGAATGAACTCGAAAATAGATTTAGGACCATACTGGTCAGTCATTTAAAGTGTAAGGTGATACTTTTATAAACAAATATCTGATGTTAATTCATTTCAGTATTATAAAACATCACATATAAATTCAAAATGGTACAACAAATGCTTTTTGGTCTTGTTATATCTACAAAGTCCTTTTTTGCACATGGGTCCAAGTCTGTTTCTTCACTTGGCCATTCCCAACCTCCTTGTTCTGTATTTTTCATAGCAATTGTGTTTTATAATTGAACTGTAGTTGACATGCAATATGATATTAGTTTCAGATGCACAGCTCAGTGATTCAGGGTTTATGCACACCACCAAATGATCTCCCCCATAATCCAGTCACCATCCACCACCACACAAGCTTATCAGGCTGTTCCTCTCCTCCCTATGCTGTACTTTACACCCCAGTGGCTTATTTTTTTTTTGCCTCTTAGTCTTCTTCAGCTGCTGTGCCCTTTGCCCACATCCTCTCCCCTCTGGAAACCATCAGCTTGTTTCTGAATTTGAGTCTGTTTCAGTTTTGTTTGTTTGTTCATTCATTTTGTTTTTCAGATTCCATATATAAGTGGAATCATATGGTATTTGTGCTTCTCTGCCTGACTTACTTCACTGAACATAATGTCCTCAAGGTCCATCCATGTTGCTGCAAATGACAAGATTCTGTTCTTTTTATGGCTGAGTATTATATATATACACCATACCTTCTTATCCATTCATCCATCCATGTATACTTAGGCTGTTTCCATACTTTTGCTTTTGTAAACAATGCTGCAATGAACATGGGGGTATGTGTACCTTTTTGAATTAGTATTTCCATATTCTTTGGACAAATACCAGGAAGTGGAATTTCTGGATTGTATGGTATTTGCATTTTTAGTTCTTTGAAGAACCTCCACACTGCTTTCCACAGTGGTTGCACCAGTTTCCATTCCCACCAACAGTGTACAGGGCTCCCTTTCCTCCACATCCTCGCCAACACTTGTTATTTCTTGTATTTTGGAGAGTGGCTACTCCGACAGGTATGAGGGGACACCTCCCTGTAGTCTGCTTTGCCTTCAGTGATGGTGAGCGGTGTGGAGCGCCCTCTCAGCGCCTGCTGGCTGCTGTGTGTTCCTGCAACTCAGGGATGACCCCCGCACCTGCACCTTGCTTCCTGCTCATGGCTCACCGTGTGGCAGGGGAGGGCCCCATGGGAACTGCGTCTCTGCCCTTCCATTCTGTCTGGTGCAGCTCTCCTTTTTGTCCTTGGCTGTGGGGGCCCATTCTGCAGTCTCTGGGGGGCACTCAGAGGGAGTTGCCTGGCACCATTGCAGTCCTGGTGGGCCATTGGAGGTGGGGAGCTCAGGGCCCCCCGCTCAGCCCTCTGGCCCCTCTCATTCACTCTCAAATTCTTAAGGAAATAAGCTATGGGTTTCCTTATGAGCTAAAGCTCAGGTTGCTTGTCTGAGAAAATAAAATGGACTGTTAATATTAATTTCATAGCCACACATTTTTAAACAATGACATCTATTTCTATGACTATAAAAATTACTGTTGAAAACTGAATCCCATGACTCAGTGTCATCGTGGTCAAATCTTCCATCCTCTATCTACTCTTTCTCTCCCACCTCCTCTATTTTGCTCTCCTTATTCCTCTGACCCTTATCTCATTCCTGCCTTTCTTTCCCCTTTGCTCTTCCTTTATTCCTGTCCTTTTTCCATTTTTTTACTTACATTTGTGCTGAATTTTACTTATTCGAATGTGCTAAATTTGAGTTCGTTGAGCTGTGTTGAATGTTAAATGCATATGCACAGCTTGTACCTTCCACTGAGAGCCAGAGGCCTGCACTTATTTCATCAGAAGTACAGACATGACTCTGGTATCAGGAATGAACATATCCGCGCACCGAACTGCAGGCTCAACTCTATTTCTCTCATATACACAGAACAACAAATGAACTGAAAACTTCACCAGCCTTGGAGAGCCCTCCAGGTGCTAATGTTTGACAGCTGAGAGTCTGTGCAGGCTGCCTGGTAAAGCAATAAAAGCCTTAAATGGTTTGGGGACCATCAGTCCCTGCTTTGTAAAGTATTCATGAAGCGGAGTTACAATGCCCTGCTACCCGGATACGATCTTCAGCCGCCTCGAGCCTCCTCTGTATTCAGTTTGACCTCCTTTGCTACCTTCCACATTGATCTCTTCTTGAGATTGTAGCTATAGGCTTTATGTCTGAACCTGAGATTAAAGTTGGAAATAAAAGCCACCATAACATCTCTGCCTGTGAACCAACGGACTGGCATTACAACCCTTTGTGCTAATCAGGCGGCCACTGAAGAGCCCTTTTGGAAAACAAGATCTTCTGGGACCTGAGTTGCAAGGAAACTGCTGAAGGTTGCAGGGAAAGAAGCAAGCAAAGGAATGACCGCGGCACTAAAGACGGCCCCGAAGCACAGGAGGAAGGCGAGGAGCTGCTGGAAGTGGCCACGAGCCCTGGGTACTGACCCTCGCTCGCCCCGTGCATCAGCCAGAAGCGACCAGCTCCAGGGTTTCGCTTTTCCTTGTGGGATGTGCTCGGATGCTTGGCTGGGCTTCATGCCCATGACTCCTTCCAGCCTCCTCGCCTTGCCGCTGGTCTCCCCCTCCTGTGTGCCATCCCCGTGCAGCCTGGAGTATTTTTGTCTCTGGTGTCGATGTTAATTTTCTACATTTTCCTGTGCCTTTGTGGCTTTTTGCCATGATTAGCAGTTTGCAAAAGGTAGCGAATGCCTCTTGTTTACCTTTCCTTTTCTTCCTCTTTCATTCTTCTTTACTCTTCTCCTTTTTCTGGGACTGCTCTTCAGCTATTCAGAATAAAAGGAAAGCTGTGTCCTTAGTAACGTGATGCGTGATGCCAACGGAACCCAGGGGCCCGTCCAGGTGCTGATGGGAGGAGCAGGATGGGGAGGCGGCAGCCAATCTGAGGGTGGAGCCTGGCCTTTCCAGCAAAGGGGGTCTTTTTTCTTGCTAATTTCTACTTAACAGCTTGGTGATAATGGGTCTTCCAACTCACAAATATAGAATGGACTGTCTGTTTATTTAGGTCTTTTTAAATTTCTCTCCCAATATTTCGTAGCTTTGGGTATAAGTCTCATACTCTTTTGTTCCTTACTTTAAAAAGCCACTTTTTAATGGACTTCTGCTAAATTGAAGTCCTGATACACGTTCTAATTGGCAAATAAAGGAAAATTAAAGGCATGAAAGGAGACTTCACAGATATAAATGATATTTTCATGTGGAGGCCAAGTGGTGCCTAAGGTGCATTCTATAAATGATTAGTTTCATAGTAGAGAAAATTGAGCCAGGTGTCAAGAAAACTAAACTATTGTATGGTGTACAGAATATGGCCACATCCAGCCCAAATGAACCTTCCCCTACAGTCAATCCCATATGTAAAAAGCCAAAGAAGCAAATCTATCCCAGTAACTCAGTATTTGCTAACGGAAACTGATTGTATAACATTTATCTGTACTTGTAAATTTGTTTGTATTTTATAAGTATCATCAGCATAAAGAATTTATACCTAGTTTTACATTTATTGACCCAACATCTCCTTCCCCTTTAATGGGTATCTAGTATTCAATGTGGGAAAACACTGGTTTTAGTTTACAAGTTTACAAAGCATTTTCAGTTCATCACCTTATTGCTCTCATAGAAACCCTGGAGCTTGGGTAGAATAAGGATTTTTATTAGTCCCACATTAGAAATGATGAAAGTAAGATTCACAGAAATTTAATGATGTGTATAATTTTATACTCCTATAATTTTGGGATTTAAAATTAAAGAGTCTCAGGCTCCAAACTCCTTACCTTCTCTGATACACATATTTTTGATCACTGATCACCTTCAAAACCCTGCAATCTTTAGCGATATCTATCTATCTGAGGGATGTAGATGCACAAGGGACATATAAAACTTCTGGGTGGCTTTGCAGTCTAGGCAGACAGCTAAAACGCATGACACATGCTGAGACTGAAGTCAGTGATTCGGGGCCTCAGCCCAAGTACAAGTTCTCCTGGCACCTGCCGAATGCAGACGGCGCTGTCTGGGCCTGACTTTTTGGGTAGGAAAGCATGAGCTGATTGATGTGGAGGCCACTGTTGGGCAGCCAGGTCCATGACCCCCACACCTGAGACGTGAAACCCACAGAGGCACCTGCAACTTCTTATAGCAAAACAGAATCTTCGCGTTTCACTCCAATTTCCCTTATTCGATTCTTTCACTGTCTGGCTCATAGGCAGAGAACAGTGAAGGTGCGGCAGAGCCGTCCGCACTTTCAACCTCTACGCCAAAGCTCCTGGGGGCAACTAATTGCCCTACAGACTGAACACAAACTCTGGAGCTCAGGGTTCTGGGCTTCATTACTGAGGCCATGCTTCCGACCTCCCGGCACCAATTAAATAACTGATCTTTCTCCTCTAGACGCACAAGTGTTCAGGTAGCCCTCTCCCGCCTCAAGCTGGTCACATTCTTTGGTTTCTTCTGATCCTTTAAAACTCAAGTCCTCAGAAACTTTCCAGTAGTCTCACTCTATCCAAGAAGATAAGTAGGTACAAACACACCCTCCCCCTGAAAAAAAAACTTTCTGTTGGTTGGGTTTTCAATATATAGGAAAGCTGCCCTGAAGACTTCCAGACTCATGAAAATAAAATAACAGCAGAGGAAAGAAAGTTTTCTCTTTGGCTGGTTTGGGCACATTCCCATCTAGAGTATGGGATAAAGCATGGTCTTTAAAATTTATATGTTTTTGCACTCCCAGGTATCCCGTATTTCCCTTTTGAATTCACTGATAATTGTGATATATTCTCACATTGAATCTGCCACAGGAAAACACACAGCTGGAAGAAAACATTTATACATGCTGCTAGAAGGATTCTGCTAATTCAAGTCATGTGATATTGCATATTGAATTCATTGCCAAGTATTCTAATATAGTATAATAAAATACACCTGTAACATCCATTAAAAACATTTTTTAAAAAGATTGCAAAGGCTCCTTGCCATTTCAAATCAACAAAAGATACATATTTGTCATGTTTTCAGCAAGTGGATCTTCAAACCATGTATTTTCACATATATGCTAATTACTGTAATATAAATAGCCAATAATTGATTAAAAGGTATTTTGTAAATGTTAAATCTGTGCAAATACACAATGAACCAAGAACTTAAAACACCCAATAGCCAAAGGCAGAGACAGGAAAAGAAACCACACACCAGTTTCTTCAATAAATGAACAAAAGAAATGTATTTCCTATGAAACCCTAGAACAAAATGTGTTCCATTGCATTTAATGAGACTATGATTGATATTATTAGAATCTAATGTGGGCAAACTGCCTCTAATCCACAAATGTGGAGGCTCTTCAGGGTATTGAAACGCTGTCAAGGAAGGTAAGTTGGTAAATGTGTGTAATCTATGTAGTGCCAAAAAGAAGATAATTTTGAAATTTATGAAGTAGCTATAAAAATATGACATGGTGTTAAAAGCAAACATCTGTATTTATGGAAAACATCACAGAGTACTTTTAATATTTTCTTTGCAATGTTGAGGTATTTCAGGTTACTGTAGCTATGGGACCAGGTGAAGGAGAGAACGTTGCTTGCTGAGTACTCTCTATGCCAAATGTTTCATCCCATAGAAAACCTATCTACCTGCCTATCAGCTATCTAGTAACCTACTTATTCTTTCACCTATATACCTATTATCGTTATCCTCTCACTCCTGTCAGGTAGGCCTTTCCCTAGTATTACAGGTGAAGACACAGCAGAGAACGTGCGAAATAGCTTTGCCCAGGTCCGTCGAGGCAGATCGGTGGCTGGAGTCCATGTCAGCTGCCTCCCAAGCTAATGGTGTCTCAGGGGATTTCTTTCGTGACGACAGCTTCATTTTCAGTGATGCCCACAGTGTATCCCGATGGCTTCCTGGGTCCCAACATCTCTTAAATTCAGGGATCATAACATAACTACTATTATGTCCATGCCCTCTAGCAACATGCCTGGTACATCACAGGCCCTCAACAAACACGTGTTGAGTTGAACTGAAAACCACTACCTGTGGTGGTTTAACTATCTTATCATCGAGATACTCCAACAGTCTCCCTTTTGTACAACACCGTAGAATGGAAACAATGGCTGGGGTGAACAGGCCTAGTGCTCCAAGGCTAGTTCTTTCCCAATGTCCTCACTGAAGGTCAAACAGCCCCAGATATTAACTCAGTTCACATGAGGACAGAGCGAACTTTCACCTCAGGACTTCCGTTTTGGCAACTGCAATTTCCATGTCCCTCTTTTCCACCCAAATATTTATTTCCTCAACATTCAGGAAAATTTTATTTATTGTTTTCCAAACAATAGCAGTCATTGGTTAGGCTTGTTAGTTTTATATCTTCACTATGGGCTAGCATGCTTGAAATTCAACACGAGGTAAATAAATTCTATTAGCATGAGGTTATTACTTTTATCATCCTAGCTACATATGTAAGGAAATGTTACAGTTCACAGTGAATGTCGGCAGCATGAATACAGAGACACAGCAGAGAGATACATATTTGAAGAGGCAGGTTCTTTATGCCATAAGCTTTATCAGCACATATGGGGGAAAATTCTCTTTTTTATCAGATTTCATTGTCCTAACTTGCACAGTAAGGATTTTCCCTGTGGCTACCCCTGCGGACCACTAATGTAGAACTCCAGCTCAAGTAAAAATGCCTGGTCAGAACAGAAGGCACTGTAGAGTCCACAGATGCCTTTCCTCCTCCTCCTTCACTTACAAACTTAACAAACCCTGTCCTTTTAACACAAGGTGAGGGTATTATGCTGGAAGTTTTCATACTTGATAATAAAAAAAATTACATCATGTGTCTTAGCTTTGAAGCTAGACAATGATTTCACCTCAAAAGTGAGTGAATGGCTGGGAACAGGGGTGGGCGAGCTATGGCTTCAGGCCAAGCCCAGCCCTCTATCTCTTTAAGTATGTCTCACAAACCAGGAAATTTTTTTTTCTTTCCATTTTTAAAGGGTTTAGTAAAAAACAGAAAAATATGTATGACTTTAAGATTAGATAATTGCACTTACTCTGGCTCTAATCTATGGCCTACATCAATCCCTTAAAAATGTACTATGGGCCCATACAAACACATTTGTGGCCAAATTTGGTAGGCAGGCAGGCCCTCCCCTTCCCTATCAATGGCTGGCCCATCAGATGGAATGGAAATTGAGTCACTACCTGGAGAAACGTGGTCCACCACCAAGGATTCTCCCACCAGCATCACCTGCCTTGGGCCATCGGGACACTGAGAAGCAAACGCCTCCTGGATGTGAGCCAGGGTGCACCTTTGTGTCCGTGTGGGGAAGGGGCTGGCTTCCCTGCCTGACACAGAGGGGCCTCTCAGCCTGATTTGAAGGAGAGGAGCTATGCAGACACCTGGGGGAAGAGCGCCCCAAGCGGAAGCCCTGCGTCCGGGGCACATCTCTGGTGTCTGAGGGACAGATGGGAGGTAGGCGCGTCTGCATTACAGTGATGCAGAGAGGCTGCTCTGACTCAGGTCAGTGGAAGAAGGGGGCAATTCGATTTTGTAGGTCCTCATGGCTCATTGCTTGGTTTTTACGCAGAGTAGAATGGCTCTGTTCTCCAGAAAAACTGGAGAGATTTCAAGTTTCACTCTGGCTGCTGTACTGGAAATACATGGGGACTTCAGTCATTCCAGGGAAGAAGATGGGGAGTTGGAAAAAGTCTCAGCAATGAGTAAGGTAGACAGAAGACTTGCTGAAGGATAAGTGATATAGGAGAGAAAGACAGGCTTAAGTTGACTTCTTCCATATTGTGAAGTGCCATCTATTGAAGTGAAAAAGACTAGAGGATGAATAGGGTTGGAAAATACTAGGGACTCAGTTTTCTCCATGTTAAGTGAGGTATCTGTTAGATGTCAGATGGAGATGCCACCACAGCAGCTGGATAAAAGTATGGGGCTCAGGTCAGAGCTTGGTGGGCTCCCTCTGAAATCTATATTCTTTTCTGCTGCGCTCCTGTGACAGATTTTACTGCATAGGAATATAAGGTTTGTTTGCATTATTTTTCTCTCCTAGTCTGTTTACTCATTGATGAAAGGACTGATTCTTCTTAAACAATTTTTTGTCCATACAGCACACAGTGCAATGAGTTTTTTCAAATGAATGAATGAGTATATTTAGGTGAATCTACAGACACTAGAGACAGTGTTCTCCTAAATACAGTTCCCACACTTGTGAAATAAATTAATTGTCCTCAGTGCTTCTGCTCTGAAACATAAAACTTTTTTTTCACAAAACAAATGATTCGTAGATTAATGGACACTGAGAAGTGACTGGTGGTTTCCATGGGGAGGGGTTGGGATGGGTGGGCGAGGACGGTGAGGGGGAGAGAGGGGCACAAAATCTCAGTCATCATGTAAATTAGTCATGGGGATGGAAGCACAGCACGGCGACTACAGTCAGAGGTTCTGTAACATCTTCGCGGGGTGAGGATTTAATAATGTAGATGATTGTTGAATCACACTGTTGTACACCATTATAATACTGTAGGTCAACTATACTTCAGTAAGAAATGAATGGGAAACATCTAAGATCTTTAGAAAATAGTGGGGAGCATATGTCTAAAATATTCACAGGCTCTCTGGGTAACTGTAATGCTAAGTAAAGTCAAGGACTGTCACTATAGAGCTGTGACCACACTCATGCATTTCTATATGTGGAAGTATTAATTAAAAATATAAAAATTATATTCAAAATCCAAGTTTGATGGGAAATTACCACCAATTAAGATTCAATTCCTTCCCTACCCTCAATATCTCAATGTTTGTGAAGCTTATGTTCACCTATATATAGAAAAATAGCCTGAATTCTGCTATTTTCCAAGAAAAATAACAGTAAAAAATTGAAAAGGGGATGACACCATCGTGCAACGTGATGAACGTCTTTTTGCTGAAATAAGTTCATAAAGTGTGGGTGTTGCCTGTGGAACCTATTTATTTTTTCAGGGACAAAATCAGTGCTGCATTTCTGAAATGAACTATGAGTTACAGCTTTCCTTAGGAAAACAAATCATAGCAGATAGTAGAGGATATATTTGTGTTCACAAATGGATTTCATCCCATCTTTCCTTGCAGCTTCTTGCAGGGCCCAGACAGGGCCTGACACCGACTGCTGTCCATTGTCATTTGCACGTGCAGTGGACGGAAATGCAGCTTCATGTGATCCATACACGGAGTAAGAGGGGACCTTCAGCAGGTTAACACGACTACTCAGGCTTCCTGGTCGCGCAGACCCTCACTGTTCCCAGACTGACTGTCCGTGCAAGAAGGAGGGTGTGTTTGTTCCATAGCTTGAGCAGCTAGCTGCCTTATCTTTCTTTCCCACCCTCCACAACCATCAGACCCCACCACACCCCCACTCGCCCACACCTGCAAAAGTCCCAAACAGCTTGCAAGTTAGCAGTTTTACACATGTATTAGTAGTTTGCAATTTGAAATGTTTTTGAGGTAATTTTTTTTTTAAATCACTGACTGCAGTAGTCTTAATTTTAAATTTCAAAGAAAGGGATCTACCTCAAAGAATTATTTCACATTAAATAGGAATTCCACCCTTTCTTTCATATCCCTAGAGTTTTAAAGTAAATGATACCAATGGGTTTGGCATATGAATTTACTGTATTTCACATCAACAACTTCCATCAATAACTATATCAAAAAATAAAATTGTATGTTTATTGAAAAAAATCAGTATTAAAACACTGTTTCTTTTGGAAATTGGTAATGAATATGTAATTTGTGCAAGATATTTTTGTCAATATTTACCATCCACGAGAGAGAACAGTGATATTACAGATGAAATGAAAATGAGAAGACACAAATCTGCTGAAAATAATTGGTGTCTACTTCAGGAGCTGGTCATCATTTTAAGAAAACTAAACTCAAGGATTATTCCATACTTGTAACTTCTGAAGTTATATTTACATATAACTATGAACTATGACTTTTTGGTTAGGTGAAATTATTGTTTTAAAACTTAATTTTACTCATCTTCAATTCCAAATGTTCCTATGATAGAATTCATTGTCTTGGTCCCAAAGCAGACCTTCAAGACATTGCAATGGTACAATGCTTCAAAAAGAAATTACTTAGGTGGGTGATAATATGAATACATATTTTCAAAAAGAAATTACTTAGGTGGGTGATAATATGAATACATATTTTCAAAAAAAAATGCCCTTCCTGAGTAAAACTCGGTAAGTAAAACAGTAAAAATTATTTTTTTAGTAGTTCATTGTCAGTGTATAAAAACACAACAGATTTTTATATATTGATTTTGAAACATGAAACTTTACTGAATTTGTTTTAATACTATCAGTTTTTTAGTGGAATCTTTAGAGTTATATATATATTTATATATATAATATGCCATCTGCACATAGATACAGTTCTGCTTCTTCCTTTCTGATTTGGATGCCTTTATTTCTCTTTCTTGCCTAATTACTTTGGTTAGGGCTTCTAGTAGTTGGTTAATAAAAATGGCAAGTGTGGCATCCTTGTTTTATTCCTGATCTCAGGAAAAGCTTTCAGCTTTTCACCATTGAGTATGATTTTAGCTGTAGGTTTGTCATATATGGCCTTTATTATGTTGAAGTATGTTCCCTCTACACTCAGTTTGTTGTGATTTTTTATCATGAAGGAATATTGAATTTTTTCAAATGTTTTTCTTCATCTATTGAGTTTATCATATAACTTTATCCTCCATTCTGTTAATGTGCTTTATCACATCGATTGATTTAATGATGTTGAAATTCTTGCATCCCTGGAATAAACCCATTTCATGGTGTCTGATCCTTCTGAAGATTGTTGAATTCAGTTTGCTAATATTTTGTTGAACGTTTTTGCATCTATGTACATCAGGGATATTGGCCTGTAATTTTCTTTTCTTGTATTGTTCTTGCCTGACTTTAGTGTCAGGATAATGCTGGTATCATAAAATGAGTTTAGGAGTGTTGCCTTCTCTTCAATATTTGAAGCAGTTTGAGAAAAATTGATTTAATTTTTATTTAAACATTTGGAAGAGCTCATGAGTGAGGCCATCTGGTTTTTGTTGAGAGTTTCTGATTATTGATTCAATCTTGACAGTGTTTCTTATGTAAGAGATGAACCTTCTCCATCAGCTCAGGCCATGCTCCTGGTTGTCTCACACCTTTGAGACTGTCATACTATGTTGAACAGTTTTATCTGTTATAAAAATATATTTGTTATTATGGTAATTCCTATAGAACATTTTGAATATCAGGTCTTTTGATCAAGAATGCAACTTCAAGGTGTAAAACTATTTCAGAAACTCATCTCTTTAGACTTATATGCCTTTCCAGGGAGCCTACCTGGAAGTGATGTTGAAGACCAGTGTGCTGGGCTTTAAATAGCCCTATTGGTTAAGATGTCTTTCACATTTTTTTTGTCTTTTGAATTGAATACTTATTTTTTTAGAAATGCTAGTATTTTTAAAAATGCTTTTAAAGTAAGGTTGCCGGTGGGGTCCTGCAGAGAGCAGACTCTGAGATAGAGTGTAGTGTTCACGATGTTTGCAAGAGAGTAGCCATGAAATCAGCCCAGTCTCTCCAGAAAGGAGGGAAGAGACACAGGTGTGAGCAGGGGAAAGTTGGTAGCCCCTGCCTACTGCACTGGATGTTCTGGAGATGAAATGGCCTGTCACAGTTGGTAGGCTTTGGGCCTAAATGGCTGGACTTTTATACTTATGTTTTTGTCACCAATGCACACAGCTTCCCCAAAGGATGTGATCTTGAGGAGAAGTAATCCCAGGAGGCGCCACCGGCCAAAGGCAGCCTCTGACCACATTCCCAGCAGCGTGGCCCCAAGTTCTTCCTTGAACGGGATCTGGATGGCATGTCTCTGTGTCCTTTATTTCATGATTCCTTCCTGATTATTCAAATAAAAATGGTAACTAATGTTTATTGAATGCTAGCTATGAGCTAGACATTCTAATAAGTCTCCAAAATGCATTATCTCATTTGATACTTATGAAAACTCTGTGATCCACCAAATTTTTATCTCCATTTGATAAGAAAACTTGGACACCTTACACAGGTTTCTGAATGACACATGAATAGAATTTGAACCCAGAAACTCTAGTTGCAAATGCAGAATGTTTTAATCCTACAGTACAACTACTTCGCAAAAAGAACAAGACATCATGTAAGGCACTGAATCATCTTGAACGTCCAATTTTCATTTTTGGTGCACTGTACCTGTTTCCATTTAGATTTTATAAAAGTGAGTTACAGTTCTACAAAAAAAGTTTTCTCTAATTATACTATTGGACCTGAAAGGGTGACCCTTGCAGTGATTAACGTTTGATGTCAGGGACAAATACAACAAATATGTACAGCCTGGGGTGAAGAAAGGTGAAGCAACATCCCATTTAAAGTGCTACATGTGTAATCAGGGAAGTCAGCATGAGAAGGTCTCAAAGTAGTTTTTTATTTATACCTCACCAAGAGACTAATGGGAGATATGATAACTCTGAGTAAAAATATATATATATATATGTAATAAAATGAGTTTTAAGGATCTAATTCTCAATGAAATGTCATATTAATGAAACAATTTAAAGCACATTGCTATGGATCTTGCAGACATTTAAAAATTTCTTATAAATCTGAAAAGCACCCTTCGTTTATTTCCCTAGAGAATATTCTGTACAAATTTCAACCAGCACATTTTATTATGCACACTAAGAACTAATTTCTAATGTATTAGAAAAGAAAATACCTAAACATTGAGAATTATCCATGTGTGGACTACTTTCCCACAGGATATGATAGGTGGACAACACTACGGGGTTGGGTATAGGAAAAACAGAAAGGGTCAAGTTATAATTCACTTCTATTTCTGAATTCCTAGAATAAATTGTTAAAAATGTTATTAAATACATAAAACAGTAAATAGGCACAGCTTATTAAGTCACTACAATGCATCAAGAACCACTAAGCCATATATTTTATTTTAAGGGATATCTGTTTAATATAAGTGGTTTTATAAACTTACCAACTGAATTGAATATAGTGGGCAATCTTTAAAAACAAAGTAAAGTGAATGCATATGAAAGAACTTGCTATGTTATGACTGCCATAGTCCAACAAAATAATTTCCAAGACTTGTATATAAATTGTACCCTGTTCACACCATCCAGATAAATACATTATTACATCTTCATAACTCAATTCATATACACAATAAAATAAGTAACACAGTGACTTCAAAGGAAACAGGTGGAAGGTGGTGTGGACTTAAAGACAACTCCCAGCTATAGACGTGTGTGCATCTTATGTATTCTCCCCTGGACACCTACAAAGGCTGTTCCACTGAGCAGAATCGGGGTTTAACGCCCTAATGCCCAGTGGGCTGAGGAACGAAAAGCAGCCAGGAGATAATGATGCTCAAAAGCGACTTTTCCGCCCAAGCCCTTTAATGAAGCATGAAACTTCCATCAGGACTTGCTCCAAAACATTTCAGTGGCTATCTGTGCCACCAAGTGCTGTTCCTCAGAACATTTATTTTATGGATAATAAGAACAGTGTTTTGAGAGGCAGTGACAAGACTGGAGGCCTTTGTCTTTTATATAAACATTCACTCCCTTCCCCTTCACCCTCTTTCCAGGCTTTGTAATGCATCTCCCGAGCTTCTTTGTGTTTCCACCACTATCCTGAGATGCCCAAATGCCTATCCTGTATATCTCAGTGTCACCTGAATTACTTCCAAATCTAGCCTTATCAAAAGGGTATTTGGCAATTTCTCAGGAATCTTTTAGTCCAAACACATTACTACAACATGCTCTCTCCCTTAGAATCTCCATAACAAGAGACATTTTCTTCTTTGTGTTCCTTTCCACATCTATGTCCACATCATGAGTTTCATAAGGATAGAGGTATTTTTATTTAATTCATTTTGCTTTACATTTAATTCAGTGGTGTGAATTCTTATGGTGAATAATAGAAAATATGCCGAAATTCTATTTACTAAAGGATCTCAATTTGGGTCTGTTTTTCAGTAATACATTTTTTTAATAGCATTCCATAGTGAGCCAAAGAATTCCTCTGGGGTCAGGAGCATCCTATTTGTCAATCTGGAGTAAAATACCTAAGCTCTTTCTCCCCTCCGTCAGCTCCTATGTTCAGACTCATGGTGGACCTCCAGTTTGCAGCCTGGCCTATGAAAATACCAGCTCCATATTTCTAAACACACCCAAAGATTAGAACAGAAGGGATTTGTGGATGACAAAACGCTGCTGTCTAGATTAAGCTCTGTGGGCATGACTACATGGGAGTCTGCACAGCTGATAAGGGTGGAAATTTAATTTCTGCCTAAATGGAGCCTTAGTGGGAGAGTATACCTCTGAAAATTTCAGAGGTAAATAGCTGGTGTTTATAATTTTACCCAGATTGCCTTTTTGTTTTTTGTATCCCAACTAATGTAGAGTGAAATGTCTTCAAATGGGTCATTTTCATGCAGGTATTCCTTTCAGGAGGCATCACACTTGCCCAGCATTGGTCTGTATCAATGAACAAAACTCCCAATTTTCTTGGAAACACTCTTTTTGTGATTTAGCAACAGGGTGCCACAGAAAGGAAGTCTGTATACAGAAGTGCAGACATCAGCTCAGCTTCCCAGGGTATCATCTTCGCCATCACCGCGATGACTATCTCGCGCTCCTACTGCTGGGTAGCCTGTGGCTTATTCAAGTCCGAGAGTAAAGTATCTGGTCTGAGAGAGGTAAAGGTGGAGTCAGACACTTCATTGTCTTTCTTTCGTCCTTTTT
Organism: Smutsia gigantea; assembly: GCA_032199065.1. Taxonomy (NCBI): domain Eukaryota; kingdom Metazoa; phylum Chordata; class Mammalia; order Pholidota; family Manidae; genus Smutsia; species Smutsia gigantea. The sequence goes on along the minus strand of JAVSCE010010557.1, from coordinate 93,341 downwards.
AAAATTTCTTTTCCAGCTGAAATGTATAATTTCATACAATAAAAACCAATTTTATCTTCATCGTGTATTGATTCATACACCAAAAATGTAGTCACATAGCTGGCTCTGACATCACTGTAAATGAAGCTAAGAGAGTAGGTAAATGGATGGGGTCAAAAGACATAGAGAGTCTGTGCTGAGTTTAGCTATTTATTTACATGCACACAGTGTGAAATTAATGAAGAACGTTTGATAGCCAAGATTTCTATTACTTTGAAATACTGTAATATAGGTAAGTATACAAGAGTATATTTAAAACACTATTACTGGAATCCATATCTTGTCTTTTCAAGAAATAAATTCAGATTTATTTGCTTCATTAATGAGAAACCTAATTCCATTTAAGATTGTGCAAAGCATACTCCAATGATAGGGTGTAAAATGGCAGTTTTGCTCCATAGAAGTTTAATTCCACCTCTTCAATGGAATACTTAAAATGCAATCATTCTAAAATTCTTTGGCAAATAGCTTCCCAAAGCATTGGCCCAATTTCTTCACTATGCATTTAAGTAAGTTCCCAACTTTATTAAGACTTTATAGACTCTTCGTTGCCAAGAAGAAAACTCACTGAAAAAGCAAACAATGAGAGTTGGGTTTTCAAATAAATTTGGGTTTGTTTAGGCTGTTTAAAATTTGGTTTGGAATAAATCAAACATTATTCAAGCTTTCAGAGAGATGAATTGTGTCAGAGTACTCTTTTTTATGAGCTTTTCAACTGAATTATTGTCTTTGGACTGGAGAAATTTATCTCCTCAATCAGTGCATTAACCACTCCTTTTAATTTGACTAGTGTTTAATAAGTAAAAAAAGTGAAACAGCTTGATTAGTTCAGATTTTATATTTTTTTTCCTCCAAAAACTGTTTGGAGACACTACATGCAGGAAAAATTGTAATCCCTGTGGAAGTAATTTTTATTGCCAATCTGGCTTCATATACCAGAAGAATGCATATCCTCTACCAAGGAAGTATGAAATGCTTCCTGAAGAAAACAAGCAATGCATTCCTTCTCAGTGTTTTGGTGTGCTTGATTATAAGCGGATACAAAACACCAAACACATCAGATTTCAATGTGTAGAGATAATTAGTGTTGTATAAAAATTAAAGATGATTAGAAAAGGTGGAGGATTTCCTATTCAAAACTGACAGTAAGCCTGTTGTCTTAATCAGGTCCAAAGGTAATGTATGCAGAAGATATTTTGAGAAGTCATCTAGTGCTATAGCCTTAAAGATGACTGACTTTCACTCTCGGCCTTTCCATGCCAGATACATGAATCTCATCTCTTTTTAAAGACTAAACCAAAAAGAAAACATAATATCATACTTTGACCATCCATTCTCGCTTCAGTCTCTGAAAACTCCCCCTTATTGTATATGTTTAACCCAGATTTCTCAGGTAGCATATTTTCCCACTTTTCATTCTGGACAAGAGCTAGTCGCCGTCATCAGTCAACTAACATGGTGTAATTTTTAAAGCTATTATGAAACCACTTTAATCACCTCGCCTCCAAGCTAAATAATCCCAATTCTTTTAACATATCCTCAAAGGTCCCATTTTATGCTCTTTAATCATCTCTGTGGCTCTTCTCTGGATTCTCTGCAAGCTCCAAATGTCCCCAGAAGGCTTTGGAACCCAGAACTCAGTAATAATTTGTCTCCCTTTCATCTCTTGTCATGTGGTGGGAGCTGTGGGTTTGGCTTCTCCTGTGACCTAGATTGCACAGAGCTTGGGGTAAACATGTTTCATGCTTCAGGAGCATCTCTGCTGATAGCCGTTTCCCACAGAATGAGGTACATTACAGATGTTCGCCCGTTTGCTTTTTCGCTTGTTTTGTCCGGTAGTCTCATGACCACCGAGCGGAATGAGCTCAGGGATTTTATGTTCCCTCAACTTGTTTAGGTGTGAGAATCCCCTTTCTTATTTTGATCTGGCATATAAAAGTCAAAGGCCATCCATTCTGTTTATAAGGCTCTTGACACAGGTTCTATAGAATCTAATAATTGTCAGTTATGACTGTGTTTATTTGTCTTTGAATTTTTTGAAAAGGAAACTGATATTTAGTAGTAAATATTTGCCAACTTCTTGTCAAAACAGAAATGAATCATCCTGTTTTCTGCTTTCTACAGAAAAGATATTTGAATGGGGGCAACAACACCCAAACCACTGATTTCTCTTTGAATTACATACCCTTATACTAAAGCTGACAGCTGGAACCGTGGCGACACCCAGCACACACCCAAAAGTAGTTTTTACTGGTTCTCGGCAAAAAGCTAAGGCTGAAGTAGCCTGTTGAGTATGGAATCTAGATTCTTAATGTATTAGTGATAAATCATAGAAGATAAAATTATGAAAAATGCATTCTGAAATGTCATAAAGAATTTACTGAAACTTTGGAGGAATGGACAAAAATATTGGCTTATGTTAAAGTTATGAAAAGAATACTAGTAATACTTCATACAACCTAAATTATTTATTAAAAAATACTTTCAAAATTTATATTCATAAAAAATTCTTGTTAATTTATCTATATTCATAGATTCTGAGTTGGACATGAAGGTCACACCTTTACTAAATTTATTCACTAAACATATATGTATTGGATCCCTAAATAAAGGACTCTTCTAGATGTTGGAGATGCAGCAGTAAACAAAACTGAAAAAAATCTCTGCCCTCATGAAAGTTAAATTCTACTTATAGAATAGTTTAATAAAGGCACAACTATATAATTCATTAGTAGGTTGCATGCATCAAAAGAAAAAGACAAAGCAGGTAGCGGAGTTGGGAGTGCCAGGGATGGGCAGATCGCTTGCGTATGGGGTGTTCAGGGAAGGTCTCTCTGATATCATGTCATATTAGCAGAGACCTGAAGGAAGTGAGAGAGTGAATCTTTCTGAGTTCTGGGAAAACACAATTTCTAGCACAAAAAGCTGAGTACAAAAACTATGAGGGCAGGGTAGGTTCAAAACCATCAAGAAATCCAGTGTGACTGCAGAGGAGCCAGTGACAGAGAGGGGGAGGGGATAGAGGGGGACAGGGAGGGGGCTTGAGAGCAGAGCAATGCTGGAGGCCAGACCAGAGCATGAGGGTCCTTCAGCCCCACAGTCAGGACTTGGGCTTATACTCTTTTGAACAAGAAGAATAAGGTTGGAGAACTCACAACCCCCAGTGTTAACATATATCTTACAGCTACAGCAATCAAAAGAATGTGGTACTGGCAGCAGAGGGATAGACACATAGATCAATGGAAGAGAACAAATTAATACAGATACGTGAGATGAGAAGCCATTTGAAGATTTTGAGTCAGGGATTGACTCAAATATGATTTGTCTTAATTTCTAAAGTAACTCTTTGCCAACTGTATGGCTAATAGACTATGGGCAAGTGTAGAAGTAATGAGACCACTTAAGTCTACTGCAACAGTTTAGCTAAGAAGTGACGGTGGCCCAGGCTGTGGTGGTGATAGCAGAGGAGGTGGTGAGTAGTCAGGATCTAGACCCGCTTTGAAGGGAGACACACACAGAGCTTTCTAACAGATCAAGCAGAAGTGTGAGAGAAAAAGCAGAACCAAAGATGACTGTAGTTTGGGGCTTGACCAGTGTTATGTCAGCCTCAGCCTGTTGCTGGAATGGCCTCCGCCAGGAGGGCCTCTCCCCAGCTGGGGCAGCTCTTGTGGCTCCTATGGTCACAGGCCGGACTTCACCAGGAATCCGGCAGAGAACGTGGGGGAACAAGATTTACTACTTGTTACTCACAAACCCTGAGGGCCACACAATTCACGGTGTGGTTGATGGGCAGGGGAACAAAGGGAGGGAACCGGAGACTCTGGCTTTATTAGGGTGCAAGAGCGAGAAGTTTGAGAATTCTGGGGTCACTCATTATTGGCTAATGTGATGCACAGGAGTAGGAAGTAGGGCATGGGAGAATAGGGCAGGGTCACCCAAGCATCAGTTCTTTAGGTGGCCCAAGGTTTTCTGAAAGGGGAACTTCCTGGGTGGGGGCAGCCTACTTGGTCTTTTACTGGTGCTGTGTCATACAGCTGGCGGCGTGTTCATTCAAAATAGGTGTCTTTGAAAGAGATGCCTCAACCCTCAAAAACGTAATGTCAGATACTTACAGTACAACAAATAAAAAGGAAGAAGGTTCAGTTGATTGTCATGGGGAAGAACGGGTGAAGATCAGTCCCTTTGTTGAAGATCAGTTGTGCATATCTGTATTAATTTGTTCTCTTCCATTGATCTATGTGTCTATCCCTCTGCCAGTACCACATTCTTTTGATTGCTGTAGCTGTAAGATATATCTTAAAACTGGGTTTGTGATTTCTCCAACCTTATTCTTCTTTTTCAAAAATTTTAACTATCCTATTTCTTTTGCCTTTCCATGTTCATTTTTGAATCAGTTTATCTATATATTAAAAAAATTCTGTTGGGATTATGACAGCAATTACATTAAAATTACAGATCTGTTTGGGGAGTATTGCCATCTTTATTATGCTGAGTATTCTAATCCTACGTTATGTCTCTCCATTTATTCCAGTCTCATGTTTTCATTATTGTATTGTTTTCTATACAGATCCTATACATGTTCTGTTTGATTATACCTAAGTATTTCATTTTGGGGAGAGCTCTTTTAAATGATATTTATTTTAGAATTATTTATAATTTAGGTATTATTAGAATATGGAAATATGACTGTCATCTTAAATTAGTGACAGAAGCTTCCCTTTTTTTCTGCTCTGTATGCATTTTCTTTTCTTTCTTTACTGTGCAGGCTAGTATTCCAATAATGTGTTGAGTATGGATGGTGGGAATGAACATTCTTGATTTTTTCCCTATCTGAGGAAGAAAGTATTTAGTCTTCTATCATTGAGTATAATGTTAATTAACTGCAGAGTTGTTTTTGTAGATTTTTTTTTATCAGGTTGAGGATGTCCCCTTCCATTCCTAATTTAATGGAAGATTGCAACATGAATGGGCATTAAGTTCTGTTACATGCTTTTCCTGCATCACCTGGTACAACCATGTGCTTTCTTTGCTTCTTTTGAATCTTAATTTGCATATTAATTAGAATGACTTTTAATACATTGATCGATCCATTCTTGCATTCTTGGAATAAATTCTAATTTATAGTGGTATGTTATTCTTGTTATACGTTGTTAGATGAATTTGCTAATATTTTGTTGAAAAATCTTATGCCTATGCTCATGAGGAATATTTTTCTGTACTTTTCTTGTGTCATTGTTTTTTGATGTCAGAGTAATGCTGACCTTACAATATCGATTGGGAGTTGACCCCTTTTTACTCTTCCTTTTGGAAGAGCTTATATAGAATTAGTGTTCTAAACAATCCTATATTCCTATACTCCTACAAATATCTGGCATGATTATATTCTGAAACGTCACTAGCAGACTGAATCGAGCAGGTGCAGAAGCCAGGCAGAATCAGGGAACAGGTCCCCAAAATCACTCTCCTGAGAGACAAGCTGTCTTGGGCAGGTAGCTAATAATAGGGATGGAAATAGATAACTGTGTATATAGATCATGCTGAGAACACATGCTGGCATATAATAGACAGTCAATCAATGTTAGTTTCTTTCCCCTTAGCTTAATTTTCCTGGAATAAATTTAAATAAATCAGACTAACACTGTAGATTACAGACTGGCCAACTGTAGCCTGGGGTCAGCTGGCATGTTTTTTGTAAATAAAGTTTTATTTGGATACAGCCACACCCATTTTATTCATACTGCCTGTGGCTACTTTTGCTCTACAAGAGCAAAGTTGAATAGTTACAACAGATCTCATATGGCCCACCAGCCTAGAACATTTCTTATCCAGCTCTTCATGACAAACAGCATCTACCTGCTGTAAGCAAATCTAAAGGTGTGGGTAATGTTGGTAGCTTGTATGCAGTGGCTTTTAGCAGAAATTTTCCCTCAGAAAAAACCATCATCCCTACAATTTCTCACAGTGACCTACATCAACCTGCTCTCCAACTCCCACCTTTGCCCTAATGTCTCTCGGACCTCATTACTTTCCCATCATTAATTCCATGTCAGCCTCCTTGTTTTTCAAAGACTCAGACACATTTCTTTCTTGGGACCTTCCTCTGGAGATCCTTTGACTGGAATTTCCTTCCCTCTCATATTCCCACGATTCACCTCTCATTTCCTTCAGTTCTCCATTCAAATCACCTTCTTCATTTCTTAATGAGGTCCACACTAACCACCCTATTTTCATTAGGTTGGGAACTATAACCTAATGTCTCAAACTTCAAGAATTCTCAAATCCCTAAAACATTTAAGTTTTCATAAACCCTTTAACAAATTATAATAAATATGCTATATAATGTGGATATCTAGATTAAGTCATCCCCCAGTATGAATCTAGCCATATCAAATTGTTTAAAATTCCTCTTTGCTGAGAATGCTGGTTGAGGAATGACAAGAAGGCAGAATGGAAGATTTGAGAAAAATAAGTCATAACTTCATTATCTCACTTTGGCCTTAAAGTTCAGGAGGGCATTGTGAATATTTCCTGATTTCACCAAACTACCTATTTCAATGTCAGCCTAAAATAATGAGAGTGTGAAATGTTTTGCTTTCATGAGGACGTCACTTTTTTGTTTAAGCTGTCTTAAAATATTCAGAAAAAACATAAAAGATCCTAACGCATTTAAGAAAGAGAAACACTGGGATAACTTTGAGAGGAGCCAAATCATAAAATACAAAATACATCGAATAGGTTTTCTTCAGTTAGTCTATGTAAACCGACTTGTACTTCTTGGGAGAGAAAATGAAAAAAAAAAAAAACAGAAAAGCTGGTTGCTGGGATAACCACATCCTGATTGGAAAGGAGGCAGTCATGGGGTCTGACATCACGGCCGCCAGGCCTTGTGGAGCTGTGGTCTCTCCTTCACTGCTTGGAGACAAGACGGTGAGGGAGACAATGAAGTCAGAGGAGGGCTGGGAGGCTATCATCCCAAGCAGACCACAGAGCAGAAGGTGGGATGCGGAAAGCTGTCAAGCATTGTTTTTGAAGAACTGATTGGGTAGGTGAAATAACAAATACTACCATTCATTAATAGGTAGACTATAGTTTACACACATTGCAGGGCCTCTCTTATTCCTGTAGCCTCCCAAGTTATTAAATTTGCAAACATCTTCCAACATTCCCTCTCTTAAATCTCTTCTACCTGATTTCTTTCAGAGTGAGGTCATTTCTCCTAATCGTTTTCACAGTTCCCTCCTTCCTTTCCATTCCCACCTGATTTACAGTACTCCGGAGCTCCATCAAGTCCAATTTGGATTTTGGCAACAGACAGCTAGCTAGTTTCTTTGATCCCAGACCCCTTTCCACCTTACCTGGAAGTTCTCCCATTTCTATTAGATTTAAATTAAATTAGATAACACATATGTTATTTGGGTTGAATCGATGTTAGTTAATATTTTTATTACTTAGTTTAGCAAAAATATCAGAAAACATCTCCTATAAAAGAACCAGTCCCTGTTTTGACTATATGCATGTGTATATATTGTATTTGTATGTATATACATACATTACATATATCCAGAGAGAGAAAAGCTCTTAGCCAGAAATCCATTAGCTTCAAAGGGTTTGGATGCTCTGAAATTTATGCATCCATACACATATACACCTTCACTTATATACTTGAGTGGCCCCCAAACCTAACCCTACCCACAGCTACAGTTTCAAACTCACTAGAATTCCTAGCTCTAAGCCCACACGCAGCTTCCGCCCTGCATCTGAAACCCCGCTGTCTTCCTGCTTTAGGTCAGTGGAGCTCTGTCCAGCATTAGAAGTTCTGTATGACCAGCCTTGCCTACCTACCCAGCCCGGTTTGCGCAGGACGCCTCTCCCCACACCATCATCGTTGGCTCTCCTTGTTTCGTGCACATTTTCCTGTCCTGTCTCCGTTCCTCTGCTCATGCTCTGCCCCAGCTCGGAGTGGAATAATTTCCTGCTTTAGCCTCTTCAGTCCCACATTTTCCTGGGAGATTGTCTTCACCTTGCTCCCCTCCATGGAAACTTCTCTTATTTCAGTCCACACAGATCTTGCTTTTTCTTCTTTCTCTGGTGAAAACTCACCACCATGTTAGCAATGTAATACTGTTTATTATTTATATGCTGGTGAGAAGGTGTGGGACACCTTCTGAAAACCAGAGCTGGACTGGAAAATTGGGATTGATGTGTGGGCAAGGACAGAGACATGGGGAGCAGAACAACCATCCACTTAGGCCTGTGAACCTACTGCTGACGCAGCTGGTAGCTCGTCTACACCAAGGAGAATTTTTCTGTCACCCGCTGAAGCTCTATATGGACCAAAATAGCCAACAAACATTGCGAGTTTTCAGTGCACCAATAAGTGAGGCGAGCATTTTACCTCTATCATCTCATTAACCCTAATGGCCACACCATAATGGGCTCTTATTATGCTATTTGTATGCCAGTTTAACAGAGAAAACCAAGTCTTAAAAAGAAACTTAAGCAATGTCATCCATTTAGTAAATGATGGGGCCAGGGCCAAAAGCTTAGGTTTCCTGGCCTCAAAATCTACGCTTCTGATCACGGACCCTTTTTATATCCCTCTCCAGGATGTGCAAATGATAGCAACTCTGCTTCTCTTCATACAGTGGCTTTACTGTTAATTCAGTCATTGATCTTAACTGGCCTAAAAATATCGAATGCAGTTCAATCAAAATCACCCTGAAAGCCTCATCTGGGCTTCCCTGATTCACACGGGCTTTGGTGATGTTCTTAGATGTTCACCTCTTGCTGTCCTGAATTCCATTGCCTATTAAAAAGGGACACTTCTTTCTTGAATGTTTTGATTTTATAGCATTTTATTAATATGAAGGATTTCTGTTACTTTGGCTGATTTCTGATCTACTGATCCCAGACACAGGGAAAGACAGAAAGAAATAATGTGTTCCAAGGCTCTGAGGAAAGCCCAGATCAGTCTAGAAATGGTCAGAATACATGGGAGGTGCTAATTGCCACACAATCTTCCATGCTCACAAGGACGGTGTGTGGGAACTTCACATCAAAATTCAAGGAAATATAGGAGATCAGAACTGGGAGAGATTATTAAAAGGCAGTATGAGAGAACTTTTATGACTTTGTTTTGTTTTTCACATTAAGCCAGAGTAGAAAAGTACAGCGCCTTTGAGCTGACAATGCACCATCAGGAAGGGACCTGCCTTTTCTCAGCAGCCCTACGGGGTGGAGAGGGAGCAGGGGAACCTGCTGGTGTGAGTGACTGTCTTAGTTACTGGCATCGTTTAGAATGGCTGGTGCGTGATGATAATAAAAACGAGACCTGCTTTCAGTAAGGCTGACTCTTGTTCTTCAATTCTCCTCAGACAGTGCCCCCGATTGCCTGCACATGAGTGGCCCACTCTGGTCCTCCGTGTACCACTGCCTGTTTAATGCTAGAAGAGGCTCGGACCTCAATATCATGTCCCAAGGTCACTGGACAAGCAGGTCTACATCTTCTGTATTTCACAGGAGAACCCAAGGGAGACACATTCAACAAAGGGGCCCAGTATGAGTAACAGCTTGTGGGTAGGTCATCTGTAATGCTAAATATATATTGATTGTGAAAAACATTTGGAAATAATTTTCCATTGGAAATTCTGAAGTTAATATCCTAGGATTCCAGTATTTTCTTATAAGTCACACTATTATCAAGTCTGCTTTACTCTGGACCTTGGAGTATATGGAAATATCGCTGGAAAGAGCGGAAGGCAAGATGCAACTGACAGGCGAGGTGAACTGCGTTTCTATTAGCAGAAGGAGTCCTAGAACTTAGGGAGAAAGAATGTGAACACAGACATACCTCCCAACCCCATGAACTGTTTCTGATCAAAATTAACGAGTTGTGTCCCAGTTGGATAAATGAGTAGCTGGCTAATTAAAAGAAAAACAAAAGTTTTACTGTTGCTTCCAAGTTGGAAAATACGCCCACTTGAAGTACGCCATCTCTGTCCAAGAAACTGTCCGCCATGTTTATCAGGATGGCCCCTCAAGGCTTGACCTGTTGCCTGGGAGGCCGCTGTGTGACCTTGGTCTCTGTGGTGAAGCAGTTCCATAAATAATGCATTAGGCATTTTCACATGCAGGCTGAATAGCAGGCTTCATATTTGCTCATGAAGTCACTCTGCTCCTTATGTGCCTTCAGTTTCCTGGGTAGTAACCTTTAAAAGGTGATCCCATGCTGTCCTTCAAGATGAGAGCACAGCATTCATGGCTTCTAATGTAAAGCCTGGGTCTGTGAACTGTGCGAGGAAAAACAGAACATCCCTGTAACACCAAGTGAAATGTTGGACAAGTTTGTTTGATGACCATGCTTTACGTTTTTACTATTTTATATTCAAAATTAATTATATACTCAGAGTGGAGCCTTTTTTTTTTTTGCATATTTTTTTCTCAGACTTTGGTGGGGCATTCTGGGAATCTGGATTAGCTGACCAGGAATATTTTACAGAAAGGGTATTTGTATCCTTCCAAATCCTCAATAGACCTCCAGATTATGCAAGCACAGTGCAAAGGGGCCGTCGCTCTGTCGGGGACTCTTCCTCCAGTCCTTCTTCTCACTGGTAACGGGCGATCACACTGGGCTCTGAGCTTGCGTCTGACCGTCTCTGTCTAGAAAATGCAGGTTAACGTTGCATGAACGCCAATCTGCTGGAAGAAGCGTAGGATCTGACAAAAGGTAAGAACTGGCGTGGCTGAGGGCCTTTCTCTCTCAGAAATTCACCTTTACTTTCTCATTTAAGCTTAGATGTTTGGCCCAACGAGTTTCCTTTTGTAATTAAACTCTAACTGAAAAACAGTACCAAAGAAACAAACCAGAGGACCCCCCCTCCCCCCAAGAAAAGCCCATGACGCCTGAGTTTTCAGTATCATTTAACACATATTTTTCTTCAGCAGCTTTAATTGTGTATCAGCTTTTCTGAATGAACCTTGTGCAAAATGAGTGGATTTATTTGCATGTTTTATTCCATATTATTTTAGACAAGAAAAGGTTGTGTGTGGGGGTGGGGAGACATAAAAGGGACTCCCAAACTGGGGCATTACTGCCATCTAGTGTGATGTGCTGTTAACCCAGAGGAGCAGGAAGAAGTCAAGTGAGAAAATCCTATTTGAAGTTGCAGAGGTTAGTCGGAGGGAAGAGAGGACTGCTTGGGAGAAACACCCACCATGCTCGTGTGTTCTTTGTGTAATGGATTCTTTTGCTACAGAAGCATTAGTATGTGGTCAAGCAAGTTCTTTATGAGAAGGCACACCCCAACTCTAAAGTTTGTTCAATAACAGGAATGATTTATTCAAGGCAGGAATGCCCACTTCCTTTCAAATGAGTGCAGATTCTCTATGCCCACAGCTTTCTGTAAGAATGACCACGTTTGCACACAGCGAGGCAGACAGTTTTAATGGCATCCCAGATTCCTCTCGAGCCCTCTTATAATATGAAATGAAAATAATATTTGTCATTCATATCTATAAGCAGCTCATAATTTATTTGTTGCTGACAGATATATCATATTGGTGGGATTCTGAAAGTAAGCCTAATCACAAAACATGGGAAATGATACAGGAAACCCAGATACCCTGTCTCTCTTGTGTGTGTGTGTGTGTGTGTGTGTGTGTGTATGTATATATTTTGGCTTCACATGGTACAAGAATATACATAAAAAACCAGAAAGATGAGTGGAGAAGAATTGTCTTATAACCCTCCATAATTCCGCACCCTTTTTAAAGTTTTGTTCAGCTCTGCTACAAATTCAGCCAGGTATTCGTGGGGGCCTTTGAAATCCAGCCCCATTTCTTTTCCTCATCATGGGAAAATTCTTCAATTCCTTATTTCAGTAACTGTAACTGCCCTCTCCCCGCTAACATGCACACATCCGCCCACCCCAACCTGCAGGAGTTTTGGCCCTACCAGCTAAGGACTTTGGTGCCTACAACTCCAAAAGCCGAAAAGACAAAAACCCTCAGGGACAAGAGCTATTTTGGAGATTATAAGTGGAAAACCTAAGCTCGGAGGAATTTAGGTCATTACTTATGTCAGAGTTACCAGAACCAGGGTATTCTGCTGGTTTAAACCTGTGGCCCCAGGTACCTTGAATGCAATAAGCACTCGCCCCCAGTACTGGACCCAGACACACCCAAGGAGGAAGCACATTGCCAGCACGCTCTTGGACACACGCCTGTAGGAGACAGGCTCATGCCACAGTCCCGCACAGCAGAATCTCCAGTTTCTCAGCACCCACTGGAGAGAAAATCTTAAACAGGATTGTCTATATGACCATCTCATGTATTTTTAGCTATCTGTGTTCAAGAGGGGAATTCAGGTAAAATTCCTGGAGTTTTCTCTTTGCCTCTGCACCAGGAAAGCAATAAAAGAAGGGTGTGGGTAACCTGGTGAAAGTAGATATTGGGGCATGAAATGAATGCATATTTGATAACATGCATAAAAATTGGGGATCAGACATAACTGGTTCTGAATATTATTCAGAGGAATGACATAAAGACTAAGCTCCTTGTCATCTAGCATGAGACAGAAGCTCGAATAGAACTGTAAGTCTTGGGTCCATAAAACCTCACGATCTGCCCTTTGTTTGGATGCTACATATTATGTAATCAAATATAAAAGTAACTCTGTTAATTCATCATTAAACACATCAGAAATACATAACATCTTAATCCCAGTCACCACAAATTGAAGTTTACCTGCTTCATCAAAGACCCTTATATGGAAAATTAAACTTCCCTGAAAAAAAATGGGCCCTTGTTCTCTGCAACTGCAGCCTGGATTCCCCTTTTTCCTTTTACTCCATTTTTCCTGCCTCTCTGTACTCATTGCTTTGCATCTGGCATGAATAATGTTACAACCCGGAGAAAACACAGCCCTCTGGTAAGGCACTTCCCTGCTTTTCTGGGATTAATCACAGACTAAAACCCTAAATAACATACTGATATATTAACTCCATTAAAATCTAATTCAGTGGCAATAACTTTTAGAAAGCCAACAAAGGGCTTATGAAGAACAAAGTGAGAGAAGACTCAAAACAGGTAAATCAATGCTCTGACGGAAAGTAAATCAGAATTAAAGATGAGGTTGTGAATTGAAAGAAATCAGGCTGGAGCCCTGATCCTTGTTACTAACTCATATGTTCTTGGGAAGCTTGCCTTTGAATGTATATGTGGATATATACATATATTTATAGTATTTATATTTATATATTATGCAAGTAATGCTGATGAACTCCAAACTGATAAGAGGCTTTCAAATGTTAGGATGCCCAATTCAAAATTAAGGAAATGTAATATCCAAAGAGGCTCCATTTCTGATTTCAAAGACCCCCTACCTAAGTGTCTCATTGTGTGCTCCTTTGAGCCCATCTACCTGCAGGGCATTCTTCTAGGTTGGAAGAGGAAGGATTGAAGAAAGCAGGAGGCTATGTCCCAGCTCTCACAGAAGTTGCAGGGGTAAAGCATTTGTATGATAGCATTGAAAACACCCTGAGGAGCAGAGAACAAGGTATTCACTTGCCAAGGTACAGACCTAGGAAGAAGGCGGCTCTGTACTGGGAAAGGAGAGGGTCGGGGAAAGATCCCCGCCTCATGGCCCTCAGAAGGAACCAGCCCTTGTGGACACCTTGACCTTGGACGTCTGGCCTCCGGAAGTGTGAGACAATAAATCTGTGTTCTGTAAGCCGCCCACTTTGTAGGACTTCATTACAGCAGTGCTGGAAAGCAAATACAAATTGTGGATCTGTATCGTTGCCTGGCCTGGTATGTGATGCAGCGACAGACTAGGATGGCTCCAGGAGCAGTAGGGAGACCCTCCGGGAGGCTGCAGCGGGATGACCAGGGTGCTCGCGTGCAGCCACATGGACGCCTGAGGACTGACCCACGGAGGCCGGTGGTGCCCCCATTACGCCCGTGTCCCAGACATTGCCACTGTCATGGCCCCAATACTGATTTTGCAGGAAATGGAAAATCTTCAGTCCCAAATTGTTTTCCCCTGGAAACCAGCCCCCCGCCCCCACTCCAAATTTGGTTTTTAGAAGCATTTTGGACACAGACAAAAACAAATATGGAAGAAGAAATGGGTGAGATAACAAGAAATCTCTGAAATTTTTTTCTTATTGTATATAGCATTCACTAGATCTAGTTAAATCCAAGCATCTATATAAAAATATGGGAAACTGTAAGAGGCAGTATTTGATTTCTTTTAGCTGCTGCCTCTGTTTTAGGGTTTCATCAAGAAACAAATTAACATAAATATTAAATGTAGCAAAACTGAAAGTCTAGAAGAATATTGCCCTTTTGTGCACCACCAGTTGCTGTGTCTATGTTGTGTGTGTGATCCCACAGTTTTCCCCTGTTCTGATGAACTTAGCCACTTTTGTAGCCTGCTGCACAATCCAACAATGGAGCTTTTGTGTAGGACTGCATGGTGGATCAGGTTCTCATATACAGTCACACTGTGACCTGGGCCCACTTTAATCCTTCTAAGCTTCAGTTCCTTCATCTGTGCGAGTGTGAATTTAAAATACACATCCTGCTTATTTAAAAATTATTGTTGGATTGGGGGGTATTCTGTAACTGAAAGTCTAATGGAAATAATATGATAGGACAGCAGGCTGCTGGGTCTCTGTCCTTTGGGAGCTTATTTAAAAAGTGCCATTTTTTAATTTTCAAGGAGCAGAGAATGTCCATGTCCTTCTTGGGGATGATATCAGAACCATTGTTTGGATTGATCTCTGTGTTGAAGAAACGTCTTGATGTAAAAGAAAAAGCTTCCTCTTGATGTAGGTAACACTCAGGCTGCCCAGAAGGGAATCAGTGGCTGTGCGTAAATATCAGAAAGCTCCATATTTATCAAAAAACAGAACAACCCACCAGTGGTTTATACGTGGAGGGTCACCCATGACTGGTTTCACTCAGCCAAGGGCCAGGAAATGAGCAAGTTTGAGGATGGCGGGGTGAAGTCTAGAATCTGTGACTTTAACCCACAAAGGACAACTGAAAATGTGCTTGTGGGGATCCCATGAGACTTTTCTGGAAGTTCCAGAGAAGAAAAGAAACAGATGCACTGGACAGAGCAGGGGTGACCTTGGCCTTGCCTCATTTTCCACTTCTCCCTCACTAACAACCTGTATTTTCCGTTCCATGACTGGTACCTTCATGGTGACCATCAGGATTCAGAACATCATAGAGTCATTTAGACCACTTTGTTCTTTCATGTGACAGTTACTATTTGAAGATCCACTCTTACAAAATACCACGGCAGGAGCACCTTAAATGCAGAGTTGTAGGTCAGTGGAAGATGTGTTTAGGCACAAAAATTTCTATTAAACTGTCAGTGTGCTTATTGGGATGTAGACCATATTCTAATAAGATGCTTACAGGAGAAATTCTCTCCATCTAAGGATATCAAAGGAAAATATTTGATTTCACTGGTGTCGTTAATACTGAATCTCATGGGATGGAAAGAATTGATCCTTGCAGACATGTCAGAAGCTCTTAGAGAACAGCATGAATGATCCATAGAGACCAGAGAGTATACAGCAGTGTGGAAAAACAGGGACATCTTTTATGAGATCATGAATTGGAAAAGAGTTAACTGGGGCCAGATTGTAAATGGTCTAAGGAAGTTTGACATCTTTTTTTCAGCCAAATCATTGAAAGTTATTGATACAAAATGTTCACTTAACACTATATACATGGGGAGGAACTGTAGGTTGGCAGTCAAGGTTTTAAGTGGTAAGTCATGAGAATCTGAACCTGGAGAATGACAGGAAAAAGGAGACACAAGAGCTAAAACAGGCAGAGAGGAGGCTCATTGACTGAATGTGACAATGGAATCAGATGGTGGCAGAACCTAGTGAAGGCAAGTCTCAAGGAGGAAAAAGGGTGGGAAGGACAGAACCAAGCATTCCTAGTTCCTATTCATAGATCACTAATCAAAGAATTCCGTTCTTCTCCAGGGGAAGTATAACGGGGATCAGAGAGAAGCCGACCGTGTTAGTCCAGCTGGAATCTTGCCTCATGGAAACAGAAAAGGGAAGGTGCTTCCCGCTCCCCCAGGAGGAATCACGCGTATTTCATTTAACCCCCGGTGGGATCCACATTCAATTGAAACGGATCCAGCGCGCGGATGGCCCCGGCAAACCCCTCGCCG
Organism: Smutsia gigantea; assembly: GCA_032199065.1. Classification (NCBI taxonomy): domain Eukaryota; kingdom Metazoa; phylum Chordata; class Mammalia; order Pholidota; family Manidae; genus Smutsia; species Smutsia gigantea. Next base: position 77,098 of record JAVSCE010010557.1, on the reverse strand, counting down.
GCGTTCACACCTGTGTCCCCAAGCGCTCTCAGCTGTTGTGAGACGCGGTGGGGTCACCTCACTTGACTGCTCAAGCAGAGCTCTGCAGGTCGTTCTTACACGCGCCTTGTCCACTCCACAGGTGCACTCTACCTCCAAAACTGCATGTCTCAGAATTACGCCCTGAGTGTCTCCCACCATTAGGTCTGGGACACCCTCATGCCTCACCTGAACTTCAGGAACCTCTTAACCAGCCTTCCTGCATCTCTACAATCAGCTCAGCACACACAAGAAGGGTGGCTGAAATTATTATGTCAGGTTGTGTCGCCTTTTAAAATCACCCGAAAGCAGCCCCCAGTCCTACATAGCTCACCAGGCCCTCAGTCCCTCCTGATACAGCCCCGCTGATCCCTGGTCCATCTCGCATTGTGCTCCCTGATGGCCACCCTGGCTTCCTTTCTCTTCTCGGCCATGACCCTGCTGGCCCCCTGGGTCCGGCGCTTTCTGCCCCTCTGACTTCAGTGCTTTGTCATGGATCTTTGTGAAGGTGCCTCCTTCCTGAAATTTACATTCAGTTCAAATACCATGCACTCAGACTGTCTTAACTCAGAATTTTGTGTACTCCCCTGCCTTGATTCTCCTTTATATCACCATTTTTCTTGTCTTTAACTTGCTGTTACAGTAAAGCATGTTTAAGTACACATTTGTCATTGATCACTGTTCCCTGAAGCCCCCACCCCGCAGCACCCTGGAGGTTGACTGCGTGAAGCCCAGGCCTTCTCTGCACAACCTGTGTACGCCCCTAACAGGCTGATGCACAAATGAACTGAGCCACGTAACAGGCAGAGACCCAGGCAGAGCTATCGGGGTGAAGGTGCAGCCAGGGTAGAAGTGGGCGTGAAGGTGGACCAAGGAGAGGGACCTGCAGAGAAGAGGACAGAGAGACCCTGGTGGTGAGACTTCATCGTGCAAGGATAACTTAATGAGCACGGGAATTGATCCTGTGAGGACAAAACCCGGTTCATCGTCTCGGGTAACACACATGCCGGCGTATCGTGGAATCTGCCCTCCGTTAGATGTGATTAATGAATTTTGCTGCACTTGAAAACCACACTTTGACCAGGAAGACATTTCATTTAATAGGCTCATGTGTCAGGTGCCCCTAGCATTGACCCTTGGATTCCCAACATCTGGCAGAGGATCAGTCGCAGCATAGAAGATGATTTTACCTCTCCCTTCATGACACCTTTAAACATTACACGCATGCATGCAGAGAACAGCTGGGTCAGGGCTGAATTCTCCAGCCTAGTCCAGCTGTTCAGGCCAGGGAGGTGAGTTTAGTAAGTATATTACAGAGCTTTATTTAAGAAGGAAACTTCAGGTCACATGGGCCAACCACTCCCATATTACAAATGAAGAAAACAGCCCAAGAGGTCGATTAAAACTCTTCTTTCAGATTCCGAATTTAAGACTGTTCCCATGCTTCATGCCAGAAAGAAAAAGCCAAAAACTGCACTTATCTGCTCCTCCTCCTTTTCTTTCTCAGAAGGCCCCAAAGGGCGATATAAGCTGGCATTTGGCATGGTGGAAATCACTTGGTGGAGGTCCGCCAAGTGACCTGTTTCCCTTCAACTTCAGCCAAACCCAGTGCAACTCTTCGCCAAGTTTCTCGGGTCTCCATCCTCTTCCCTGATGCACTGAGTCACACGTTTTCCCAGGTGTTCAGGGCACCTTCCCCAGCGAAGGCACAAAATCCTGGCAGAATGGCATGGCCCATCTACCCACATGCACAGCATAGTAAACCTCTGATTTCCTTTCCACGCCCAGTCCAGGCTTTAGAGTTTTCAAGCACAACTACTCCTCTCTTTGCTCAGCAGTTGTGGTTGTGCATGTGATAGATGCAGCGTTGTGAAATGTCACTCACATTTCCTTTGCCACCTGCATAGAGTATTTGGGAGATCAAGGCTTCTTTCTGAGCCCTGGGAAGTGTCTCCTTTCCCTCAGGAAACACATCAAAGACGACAGCCCCCTCTTCCACAAATAGTCAAAGAAATCCAAATAAAGCAGAAAAATGAAACGGGAAAGTGAGATGCAGCTGAATGCACTAGTCACCCGTGTGTTCCCAGAACCCTCCGCCTCTCGCTTTGCCCTCCCTCCGTGGCTGATTTCCACAAGGTCAACTAACGCTGGGGTGTGACACTGGAGTGTGACGTGCTGGGCCATCTGATCTGTCAACTTTAAATTGCCTGGTGGAGAAGCAGAGTCGTTTCTCCCTTCCCCCACTCTCCCCCGCTTTTCCTCCCCTGCTCGGCACACAAGCATTTCACATTATCTTCGGGACTCTTGATGCCTCTCTCTCGTGGTGTTTTGTCTGCTAGGATCAGATTGAAAAGTGCCTCTGTTCCTCTCCCACTTCTGGCAGTCCTGACACTTTTCTGACATTTCTAAACAACTCAGGCTCTTCCTGCCAACTCCCAGTTGCTCCCTAAACCTTTTTAATCCTGTAGAATACAAACTAATCTACAGAGAGAAAGGCGCCAGGCCTGGTCTGGCAGCTGGAGCTGGGAATGTCAGAGTGGGGAAAATGATAAATACACCTGCCATCGAGAAAGAGAGAGACATGGCCGGGTTCAGCACCGCAGTGAGGTTATTTAATGCACAGAGATAGGTGGGACACTCTCCAGGGCCTGCGAGTGCGAACTGCATGGCGGTGATTTGTTCAGAAAGAAAAAATGAAAAATGACAGCTATTAATAATGTGCACAGTCTGAGGTGGCTGTGTTTGGGAAGACACGGAGATGCGGAGCAGAAATCTTCCCGTGTCCCCTCAGACCACTTGGGTTTTCTTTGTCTGATCCTGGGTTGCAGACGTCACCATTGCTTCGTGACTGATACCCCCATGCTGTGGATGGGAGGGTCCACCGCCTCCTGTGCAGGAGCAGCCATATCCAGCTGGTCCAGAGGCAAGAAGGTGACGTGGGAGGGTGTCTCTGCATCCTCAGTCTCTCTCTGGTCAGCAGCGATGTGCTGGGCTAAGCATTGCTTTTAGAAGTTAGATTCGAATTGGAAAACTATGAAAGTGTTTTTCACAAGCCAATCATCAGGCCAGGTCTATGACCTAATAAAATGTTTGATCTAATGAAGACACGGATGCATGGCTATGTGCACACACACATGCTGCTACCACCCTGCTCCTCCCGTCACAGGTAAGGGGCTCAGGGAAAATATCACAATAAAAATCACAGATAGAGATCTATAAGGTTGCCATCACCAAATTTTTCTAAGATTATAAACTCCAAGAGGGCAGAGACCCTATCACTTTACTTCCTTGCAAACCCCAAACATAGGACCCCATGCAGCCAGGCAGCTGGGAAACCATCTGGGTAACCATGGCACCAGTGACCAGATGGCTCACAACATCAGGTGCAAGTGAAACTCTGACAAAGGCGCTAGAATCAGATGGATGATGACAGACCGAGTACGGAGAACTAGACTGTGAGGCACCACGGGAATATGGAACTTAAATGAAAAGTCAGCCTTTCCGTTCCATCAGCACAGACAAATCCACGAGCAACTAGATCTTTTCATATGGAATCAGAGATTCCACATTTTTTAACTGCTTTTCTTATAAAGAAAATATGGCCACGATTTTATAAAATTTACCCAGGTTGAAAAGAATGTAGCCTAATGAATCATACATATTCATTTTCTTTCAAAATGCTGGCCTCATAGGAAGCTAATAAAAAAAGTAGCTTGATTTCCCTTAATACTTTTTTCCTGGAAAAATTGCAACTATGTCCTAAGATGCAAAAGTGTAAAATTGCAAGCCATTCTGAAGCTTACACTGTAATCTTAAAGAAACAGACTTTACAGAACATTTTGTAACAATATAAAGGTTAGCCACAGATAAATTTTTCGTTTAAAAATTATTTTTCTAAAGCAATAATTTAAAATTTTTAAATAATAATTTAAAAATATAAGGTCAGTATTTTTTAACATTATAGCCACAAACCTCAAAGGAAGTAGCCACAAACTACTTTATCTTTGTGCTAAGGCTGGGGAATCAACATAAGCCAGCATCTGATGCAATATAGTTGCAACTATTCCAGATTCTAGAATCAGACACTCGTGAATTTTGGTCAGAGCTAGAGAGCAGGCAGTTGAGCCCTTTGCTGAGAAAAACAAATATACTGATTTCATGTGAAAGGGTGGGAAATACTGAAAAAGGAAATATTTAAGGTTAATGCTTTATAAATATATATAATCGGCATTATATTGCTTTTATAAACAAATTAAGAAAATAATGTACATTTACATACACATACATACACATGTACAAATATGTATACATATACATATACACATTGACCCTTGAACAACATGTATTTGAACTGTGTGGGTCCATTTATATGTGAATTTTTTTCAATAAATATAGTGGAAAATTTTTGGAGATTGGCAACACTTTGAAAAACTCACAGATTAGCCAAGCAGCCTAGAAATATTTTTAAAAAATTAAGAAAAGGTATGTCATGAATGCATAAAATATGTGTAGATAGTAGTCTCTTATGTCTTGCACTACCCTAAAATATACACAAATCTATTTAATAAAAATAAATAAAAGAACAGCATCATAAAACTGAAAACAAATGCACTATTCAATCATAACTGCATAAAGCTAACTGTAGCACATACTGTACTCTAATGATTTTGTAGCCGCCTGCAGTTGCTATTGCAGAGAGCCAAAGCATGGGGAGTATGCAGGTCAAACACCATGTGACACTGTGTATGTGTGTGAGTGGCTTCGTCTGAAAATCTAGTAACTGCAGAAGAACCATAGGAGACGTTTCTATGTCATCGTCACCGCCTAAGAGCTCCTCGTGCAGGAATTCAAGTGCAAGGCTTGGGAGTAGGTAGCCTATCCTTACATAGGCGTAAGCTGAGCAGCATTTAATATAAAATTAACAATGTGTCAGTTTTCTTATTGTTTTATAACTTTGTTTCAAATAATCACATCACCTACAATACGCGTCTCCTTCCCATGATTGGAGAAACTGCACATCGGCCCATCATCACAAGCGTTTTTTTCAATGTAACAATGTTTCTAATTCAGTATTATGCATATGACTGTAATATTGTATGTTTTATACAAGTTAATTCATTAATGTGTAGGCTGGGTTAGCGTGAAGCAATCGTGTTGATCACACCAGGCTGCCATAAAGCAGCCACATTGCTGCTTCACTGTCAAAGAATGAACTGTAACTGCAAATAAATATGATTTTCTTCTTCATGTTATCTTTTCAATCTTGAGATCTAGCATTAGTAATACATAAACCTTGTGTTTATAGCGTTTTGTATTATATAAGACAACGTAGGTACTGACAAATGATTCATAAACAGATGACAAACTTACAGTATCTATAAATATGGTGCAGTGCTGTAAATGTATATCCTTCTTTTATGAGTTTCTTAAAAGTATTTTCTCTAGCTTACTTTACTGTAAGAATATGGTATGTAACACATATGACATACAAAATAAGTGTTAATGGACTGTTGGTGTTAATGGTAAGGCTTTGGGTCAGCAGTGGGCTATTAGTAGCTAAGTTGTGGGGAGGCAAAAGTTTCATGTGGATTTTCACCTGTGCAGGGAGTCAGGGCCCCAGTTCCCATGTTGTTCAAGGGTCAGTGTTACATAACTATTTTGGAAAAAATTCTTAGTACTCCCCAAATTAAGTCAGTCTTAATTTTGCAAGTTTTTGAAAAGAAGGAGACTGATTTAGAAATTAAACAAGAATTGCTATATTATAATAACATTTTATTCCCCATAGTTGAGAAGATGAAATTCATCATGTAATATGCAGGACTGTGTGCCTTCAAAAACCTCATTGAAGACCATCTATGAGAACCCTACCTCCCAAGGCAAATCTGTGAGACGTTCAAGGCTTTGCTTCAGACTCACATAAGGTATTTGTGAGAGAAATATAATGAAGTCAATCAAGCGCAACTTAGATATGTCGAGCACTTATTAAACTAAGGACCCAGAATACCTAAACTAAGCTTCCAAAGCAAAATTATACCAGAATGTTTTAGAATCATCATGATACCTCGTGGTACGATGTACATGTACATGTTTAGTGAGTTAATACTTATATGTCCAAACAAGATACACTTTCCTTACATAAATCTATCTCAGCAATATTATTTAAAAATTAACCAGAACAATAATGCATTTCATTTTAGGTCATCTTAAAAGCTCATTGGTCTTCTGTCCACTGAGACAAAATTTTAAGTCATCAATAAAAATTTCTTATCTAAGTGAGAAGGATGTGACTTTCACTTCAGGAATGACAGTGGCCTGAGAATTCAGGGCAGACATTAGGAGTACCAGATATTCTTCCTGATTTATGAGTAATAACATATTCCTGTAATAATTCTAATAATATTTATGAATAATAACACATTCTTATTCCCCTACCTGTGTCTTTAGTCGGACATCCCCTGCAACCCCATAAATGTCTACTGTACCTTTTTTAAAGTTATTCTGATCAATGAAATCTTACGAAAAAGAGCAAACAATTGTGAGACAAAGTAGTCTTTTAATTGAGTCAGTGCTTCCTTCTAACATATGAATTTGAGTATAAACTTATTTATTCATATTACAGTTTTTAAAAATCATTCCTCATGTAAGATCCAAAAGTTTATGTGGAAGCAACAATCCATATAAACTGTTTGAAACTGACACAAATTTGATCTCACAGTGTCCACCACAACAAGCAACTATTACATAATTTTGGTAGAAGTTCACTGAAATTCATAAAACGTGGTTCTGTGAAACCTGAGATTATACTGAAATAGTCTATTCAACTCACCCTACATCAGAGTCATTAGGAAAACATATTATCCTTACTAACATATTATAGAGAGCAACAATAACCATTTGTATGAAATTTATAATTTTATAACACCAGGAACATAATTATAATCATTTTCTATTAAGAGCACAGGTCAATGATATGAGGACCACTTCCCACACTCAATAACACTACAACGGCCACAATTATCTGCCTCGGTCATTACATCACCCTGGCCTGGGGCGATTAATCTTTCATTTACCCTCCACTCTCATTTACATAAATGTGTTATTTTAAATGTACAAGAGACCACTTCCAAGCATTTAATTAGAACACACTCAGATGTAACTTCGCAAGTGTTGCTCCACGTTTGTAGACATGCAATCACTTCTTAAGTTACGCTGTCATCAAGCTGGAATGACCTTGGACCGAGCTGCTGAGAATCTAAGATTTAAAAGAAAACAAAAACCCAGAGGTGCCTTTGATTTAATACCAAGTAAAAGAGGGTGATGCACCTTGCAAAATTATTATTATAACTATGTTAACACCCTAGGCCTGGAAAATTCCTGAAAATACACAAGAACTGCCTCAGTTGCTATACTAAGTTGGTAAAACTGTATGATTTCCATTTTCTTCATTCTTCTTTTCAATATTGACAGTTTTTCTTATTTAATGTCTATTACTTTACATGTTTATTCCTTTTTTGAAAAAGCCAAAATGTATTATCTACTAAAGATATAAAGCATTTATATTAGTGTATATATTAATAGAGAGCAACATATATATATATATTATATATGTACATATACATGTCTCTGTAAGTATAAAGCAGCATTCATATGTTTCAGTTTTACTAGTTTCTGCATGATTATTATTTTCAATCTTCAGGAAAAGCTTAAAGTAATAGATGAAGCAGTTGGCTTTAAACATCTCCTTAAACTAGGTGAACAAAAAAATATTTTTCATAGAATTCAACAAATAAGAAGGATGTAAGTATTCCAAACATCAGAACCAAGAATAGAAATGTCTAAATTTGTTCTTGAAACCAGAGAGCAAACTGATGAAGAAACAATGCCAACATTTATAGGGTAGCTACAGTTATCAGACCTTGAGACAGACAGTCCATTTTGCTGTAGAAACAGTTAAAGAACAAACAAGCAATCACTGAAGCATTATGAGAGTCAGTTATGTGTTTTAAAATCTATGGTGTAATAATGCTAATTCAATATGAAAATCATCCCAATTAGCCATTTCAGTGAAATGGCAAATTAACCAATCTCTTATTATAGAAAGTGCCATTTTCACAATTTAATAAAACACAAATCCATTATGGAAAATAAGGTTAATGTGGAAAAATGCCATAGAAAGTTTAAAAATGAGACTTTGTAATGTGCTAATGATTTCTCCTAAAGAAGTAGGTAATTTTGGCTCTGCTCTGCCATCATTCTGAAACTAGTCTAGGAAGAAATAGAGTAATAACATCTGAAACATAGAAATAAACAGTAATTTGTAAATCCATTTAGACTCATTTATCTCTGCATATTCTTATAAAATATATCTTTCAACAACAACAAAAAGACGTCCTTACAACCTAGGACTTAGAAGGAGAGAGAGTGGAAAGAGTGTCACATCTCCTCTGTATCGAGGCGATTCCACAGCAAATATCCTCATCCTTCTCCCATGTCCCCGACTGTCAAGCTGTTTTGTCATCTGTTAACTGTGAGCTCCTAATAAATTTTTGTTATGTGCCCATAGAGGCAAAACATAAGTTTGGAGCACCACCGATGCAGGGGTTCACAAAAAAATTAAAAAACAGAAGGTAAATTTCAGCTTTGATGAACTTATCATGGTTTTTGCAATCTAAATAAACCTGTTTTTATGTTACCCCATAAATTTTGTGCTTTATAGTTTAGTATTATTGCCTATTGGAAGAAGAGGGATTAATATAATTTTTTTTCACTGTTCTTGGCTCATAAGTCTGAACAGAGAAGCAAGAGGGACTCAGAGTTTTTGAACAGAAGATATAACAAGGCTTTGTGATAGACTAATATAAAGGGTGGAGACAAATACAAAACTAAAGATAATTCTAAGGTTTATAGCTGGGCAAAATAGAAGAATTATCTCCAGAACAAAAGATGCATTACCTTTGAGCAGTGTTTAGTTTGGAGACCACTAAATGGTATTAAATGATTTGTTCCCAGAGACTAAACACAGAACACCCCAAATTCTAGTGGAATCTGATGATGGGGTAGAGGGAGTCATTATTAGCTGGACATGGCGAAGTAAAAAATATAATTGTGACTGGTCCATGATCACCTCAAATGGTTCTAAGCCCCAGTGCCTAAAGACTTGGTGGGTTAGCATTAAATAGAACAGTCATGGAGACCAGTGTGTTTTATTTTGCTTACAGTGTTGTTTGGTTTTGTTTCACTGTCCTAGAGACTTTAATCTCCAGTCCCAGAAACCTGTGAGGACAAGGGGTGACCTTAGGTAATCACACATGCCCCTGAAGCCTTCTGTCATACAAATGAGCAAGTAAGAATTGGTTTGGGTTTTTGTTTTGTTCTTCTTCAGTAACTTTGATCATTTTCATCATGAGGGTAGCATAATGTTCTAATTGGCTGCATGTACCTTATGGTGTGGGAGTAGGAAGGTGAGGAGGAAAGAGAGGATTCACAGGTGCTCGGTAAATTCTGATGATAGGGGTGAGCTTCTAACCTCTTATTAGAATAAGAATTATCTGGTCAGTAGATTTCAGGCCTCCAGTAGGTAAAGTATGTAAAAGAAAATGCTCAGGAGTTACTGACATTTTAATACTGATAGTAGCTTACTGATGTTACGTTAAATCTTCAATGATTCTAAAATACCTGTATTCCATGTTCATTAATCCTTTGGAGTCATACTGTATTTGCTCGAAGGGAATTTATAGAGCATAATCCAACCTTAGTTTTTTAAAGAGATGATGAAACTGATGCTGAGTCCAAATAATAAGTCCAAGGCAATGTGGTCAGTAAAAAGCATGGACCAGGGCTTTCAGCTAAACTCCAGCATACAAAGAGCTTAAAGCTGTCATTCCTAATCTTACAACAAGAAAACAGCTGAATTAACTGAAAATTAATGCCGTTTCTTGATCAAATCTAAGTACTGTAGTTCCAGGATAAACCACCGCCCTAAAATCTAAAGAGACAAATGCATCAGAGAGATACAGCTTCCAAGATTTGCATTTCAGGGGCAGAAGCCACTGGAATCCACAGTGGGTAAGGACACCTGAACGACTGTTTTGATAAATATATAAAGATTGTGTTCAGACTAGTGTGAGGCTCAGAAATTCTTGGGGGCAGCAGTCATAGGGCAGCCCCACACTCATGTGGGCTTTAGCTCAGAAACTCTACCACTTAGGACACAAAAATTTTCAGCAGGGTACTGGACTTGGAGGAAACCAAATGGGAATGCCCTGAGTGCGGAGCAGGAGAACGAGGGGTACAGGGACCGGCACACCCAGAGGGCAGACAGAAGCCCTGGGTGATCCTCGTCCTCAGGGACACAGGCCCCTGAAAGGCTGGGACTAGGTGAGAAAACGGTGGAAGGGCCCCACTGCTCCCATCCTCTCACAACATCGAGATGTCTCCAGCACCACAGTGGATTCTAGCTGGAAGGTACATTGTCACAGCTGAAGGCCTCACCATTCTTCTGTCAGTAATTGAAAGATTGAGAAGGCAGAAAGCCAGTCAGATTATGGATAATGACACTATCCGTCAACTTGATCTAATTAATATTTATAAAACATTTCTTCCTCAACAGCAGAATAGGCATTCTTCCCAAGCTCACGTGGAACATGCACTAAGACAGAGCACATTCTGTTCCATAAGATGTTCCTTACTAAATTTAAAACAATAAAACTCATACAGAATATCTTCTTGGACCACAGCAGAATTAAACTAGAAATCAAGAAATATTCCCATAGTTTTGGAAATTAACACAGCTCTAAACAACACACGGAGCAAAGAAAAATTCACAAAGAAAGTTAAAAAAGTATTTTGAACTAAATGAAAATGAAACTGTACCCTCAAACATTTTGGAATGCAGTTAGTATTTGATACTAATAATACGTATTTGAAAATAAGACATCTGCAAGAAATATTAACCTCAGCTTTCACCTTAGGAAACTAGAGAAGGAAGAGTAAATCAAACTTAAAGAAAGCAGAAGAAAGAAAAGAAAATTTAGAGCAGAAATCAATGAACCTGAGTATGGAAAATGAATAGAGAAAATGAGTGAACCCATATGCTGGCTCTTTGAAAAGATGAATAATGCTCATGAACCTCTAGCCAGGCCGACCAAGAAAGAGAGAGAAAGGAGCGCTTTGCCATATCAGCAGGGAATGAGGAGGTGATCATTGTGATCCCATTGATAGTAAAAGGATAATAAGGGAACACTACAACTTTATAAACATACATCTGATAACTGAGATGAGATGGACATATTACCTGATGATGCAAATTACCAAAATTCACTCAAGCAGAAATAATCTAAATAGTTTTATATCTATTAAAGACATTAAAGTAGCTATTAAATATCTTCCCCCAAAATAAAAGAGGTGGCCCAGATGGTGTCAATGGTGAATTGTATCAGACATTTACATACAATTGTACCCAATCTTTTCCTAGAAGACAGAAGACGGAACACCTTCAAACTCATTTTATGAGAGAAAACATTACCCTAATACCAACATCAAACAAAGCTACTATAAGAAAACAAAACCACAGAACAATTTCTAATGAAGTTAGAGACAAATCTTTAACAAAATATGAGCTGATCTAACCCAGCATAACAAAACAAGGAACCATGACCAAGTTAAGTTCATTCCAGGAATGCAAGGCTGGTTCAACATTCAAAATGTAATCAGCATAATTTGTCATACTAGCAAACTAAATAAGAAAAACAATATAATGACATCAATATATTCAGAAAGATCATTTGACAAAATCAAACACTGATTCATAACAAACTCTTAAAAATACTAGGAATAGAAAGGAATGTTCATAACCTAACAAAGGTTATTTAAAAAAAACCCTACAGCCAACAGAATACTTAGTTATGAGAGACTGAATAATTTCCTACTAATATCAGGAGCAAAGTAAGGGTTTTCTCTCTCACCACAACTATTCAACTTCAGATCAGAGTCATAGCTGGTGCAATAAGGCAAAAAGAAGAAATTAAACTTTCTCTAGTGGATGGCATGACAGTCTATGTAACAACCCCAAAGAATCTATTTAAAACAAAATTCCTGATAACTTAAGTTCAAACATATACTAAAGCTCTATATTTTTACTCTCTGCCCACATCTTTTATTTTTGGATGTCACAGTTTACTCCATTTTACCTTTGTTAACACATTATTGTAGTTATAGTTACTTTTACTATTTTTGTATTTTAACCTTCAACAAAAAGCTTCAAGGGCCCGCAATAGTTTTTTCTAGGTCCTTTGTCATCTGAAAGAGAATGAAGCTGGAGGACTCACGCTGCCCAATTTCACAACTTGTTATAAAGGTACCAGAATCCAACAGTGTGGTGCTGGCAAAAGAAGAGATGTGGATGAATGGAGCAGAATGCAGGCCCAGAAGGAGAGCCACACAGAGTCACCTCCTTCTGGCAAAGGCGCAAAGGCAGCACAATGAAGATAGAAGTCCTTTCAGCAAATGGACCAGGAGCATTTGGAGGTCCACATGCAAATATGGACACAAACGCAGGCCTCACGCACAGCCTACACAAAAATTACCCTGAGACATTAAAGATAGAAATAAAAAAGAAAAATATAAAAACTCTAGAAGAAAACATAGAAGAGAAGCTGTAGAATCTTGGGTTTGGTGATTTTTTAGGTACAACACCAAAGAATGACCTATGAAATAAATGGTCTTCATTAAAATGAAAAACTTTTGATCTGTGGAAGTCACCGTCAAAAGAATGAAAAGACATGTCACAGACTGAGAGAACATATTTGCAAATCACATATCAAATATAGGACTTGTACATGGAATATACAGAAGACTTAAAATTCAACAATAAGGAAACAAAAAGCTCAACTGTAAAATGGGCAAATGATCTGAATAAATACCTCACAGTAGAAGATATGCTCATTAGGAAACTGCAAATAAAAACAATGAGATACCATAACACACCTGGGATAATGGATACAGAAGGAAGGACCCTGACAGTACCACCTGTTGATGGACATGAGGGACAACAATAACTCATCCATGGCTGTAGAAATTCAAAAAGGTACAGCTACTTTAGAAAACAGTTGCAGTTTCTTATAAAGCTAAACATAGCCTTACAATATACACTTCTACATGTTTACTCAAATTATTTGAAAATGTATGTCTACAGAGAAAGCCTGCCTGTGAATACTTCCTACAGTACTTTCACATCAAATACTGGAACAAGCCAAGATGGCCTTCAGTGGGCAAATGGATAAACTAAGGGTGGTACATCCATGCAACAGGGTACTGTTCAGCAATGAAGATGAATGAGCTACTGAGTGATGGAAAGACATGGGTGACTTGTAAATGAGTACTGGTAAGTGACTGAAGCCAGTCTGAAAAGCCTAACATGCTGGGAAGTGACTGAAGCCAGTCTGAAAAGCCTAACATGCTGGGAAGTGACTGAAGACAGTCTGAAAAGCCTAACATCAGTGGTCGCCCAGGTTGGAGAAGGGGTATGGTTGAATAAGTAAAGCACACAACATCTTTAGGGCAGTGAAACTGTCCTGTACGATACTATTGTGGTGGACCCGCAACATTATGCCTCCATTAAAACTCCTAGAACCTTTCAGTACAAAGAGTGAATCAAGGGAAGGAAGGATGGCTCCTTGGAGAAATGGGTGATTCCAGGCTGGGCAGACAATATACAGCTGAAGCCTCATGTTGTGCCAGAAATTAAAGATGTGTTAGAAAACCTCAAGGATGAGTGTGGGTCCAAGGGACACAGGAGCCGACTGGACGACCGCTCAGTGACCACAACGAGAACAACTTCAGCAACAAAACAAATAATGAAAGTACTGGATTATAGCCCAGAATATACAGTAAATATCTGAGTCCATGCTGATATAAATCAATGATAGAATAAATAACTAGAGTATAAACAAATCTCCCATACAGAAAACTTCCAAATATTTTTGGTAAATGCCCACCCCTCAAAGTACTCGTGCATAATTCTCCTGCCCTTAGTGTGAACTGCACATAATGACTTCCTTCCAAAGAGCAATTACAGAAAGGGGTAAAGAGGAGACTTTACAGAGGAGGAAACATTTTTAAGCCAAGTGATCAAGATTAATATCAGCAATGAAAAGTCTTGTTGATAATATGCACTATGGATGTGCTAAAAGCAGGATAGCTTTGTTCTGTTCTTCCTCCCCAAAACCCACAGCCCCCATTTAAACATGAGCAAAACATCAGAAAAAAACAAATTGAGGGGTGTTCCAGTGACTCTCATCACTGTCCAGGTCTTTAAAAACTGTAAGTCTGATGACTGTTCATGGTGTACAGGAGCCCGAGACACACGATGTACTGTGGTGTCCTGGTGGAATCCCAGGACAGGAAGGGTCCCCGACGGGACCTAGGACAAGTAAAGACCCCGGACGGGACCCTGAGACAAGAAACATCACTATTTATACAAATAGTAATATTCAAATAAATTGTGGACTTTATTTGAACATTTTGCTCATTTAAAAGCATTCCTTAAGATTCTGCTTATTTGAAAACATAAGGAACCAAATCACTAAAGGACGACAGCATAGAGGCAAGAAGCCACGCTCTCTCACAAGACTTTTCTTTGTGGTCCAATCAGAACCACAGCAAAAGGCACAGACATTGTGAAACGACAGAAAGCAAAGAGTATTACAAGTGGGTTTACAAAATTGCTGAGTCAAAGGGTTCATGAAGCCTTCTCAGTTGCAAAATTAACCCTGTGGTAGGAGAGAATTCCGAATTCTGGAGCTCAACTCTGGAAATCTCTTTTTCCCTGGAGCTTTTAACTGTCAGCAACAGGCAGCTGCTTTAACTAAGTGGCTTCACATGGCTGAGGAACACCTGCTTCAACAAAGTCCCACTTCAGGGTCTAAAGGAATGAGGACTTCAGGGCCCACGATGCAGAATCACGGACGAACTCAGGCAGTGAGGTTCTGTGTGCAGACACATTTCAGGAACATTTGTCCCAAAATTTCACACGGACAACAGAATGTAACATGCAGTGAAGTCGTACTTAACAATAGTAAATTCATTCAGAGCTGCTATTTTGCCAGTTTGGAAAAAATTAGAAAATCAATAAAGAAAATGACCTTCTGAATTTTCCATCCATAATTAAAAGTGAGAATACAGCTCTTTGGAAGGGGCAGGAGTGAGAAGTGGTGAATCGCTTCACATTGTGAATGGTTCAGAGCAGCTCGCCTCTATTTTAAATTTGGAAATCTCACTGGGATCTTTTCTCTCAAAGCTCACCTCTTTTATCACCATTTCCTTTATGAGAATAGGATATATACTGAATGGAAACAAGCATGAAAGGTGGTTTTCAGAACGGATTAGAAAATTCTCAGTTTATATGGTACATTACATTTTCATTTCCTACTTATACACTTAGGGTGCTTATGTTTAAACATTTTATGGCTTCCTCTTTTTAAAGCCCTCTTAGTAGTTAAGTACCTTGAAGCCACGATCTTACATTAAAGTAGAATCTAATTAGACTTTTCAATTCAGACAGGCTACTGAACTCTTTTAGCTCCATTATAGAAATGTACAGTAAAATCTTTTTCTCCTCTCTGCGGTGAAAATATCAGTTATCTTCAAGAAAAAAAAAAGTAAAAGACATGAATTATCCCACCTCGATTTAAGCACAAGGCGCAGGCAGGTGACCTGTCTCTTTGTCCTTCTACATGAAAAGGAAGGTGATATTCAAGTTTTGTGGCAGCAACCGGGAGCTAAATACACCCCATCCAAATGCCTTCACACTGAAAGCATGAAAATTGCAGTAACTACTTCAATAAGCAAGTAGTTTAAATATAATTTCTGGCACCGTGTATATATTTATAGGAAAAATGAGTTAAGAAAAAGGCTTTGTAGTTTTATAAAAAGGAAAACATAAAATTCTACACTTACATGCCAGTGTGTGTCCATGAAAATAATGTTCTGAAGAAGAAGAAGAATTAGCTGTTAACTAGGATTCGTATTGCTGCCTGACCTATATTTGGCATTGAGCTAGCTTTGGGGAGAGGGTAGAAAAACATTGTAACAGAAATTGCGATCATCAATGTCAAATGAAGCATGTCAAGCTCACAGCCAAGAACTAGAAAGAATTGGGGGTGCAAAGGGGGGCAGGGGGAGAAGACAATTGAGAACAAGTTAAGGGGCTTACATCACATGTGAATGAAATGAACTTGGAGATGATGCCCGGACACCATGGATAATGAAGATTAGAAATGACGCTCTGTAACACTTGCAGAGCACGAGAGCTGCCACAGAGAGTTTGTACCTTACCCATTGACCCTTGTCACTATTTGGAAAACAAAATACAGAAGGTGACCTCTGTCTTCACCCAGGGTGACTAAGGTAGGAAGTGATAGATGAGGGAACTCAGGGGCGAGGGTGGAGCAGTAATTAGCTACATTATCGTGTTGGGCAGTCACATTTGTTGCAGACCATTGACAAACTATGATTCTCTTCATCACATAGTTCAATGCTGGAAAATCATGCTTCTAAAAGTCATTCATAATTGTTTCAAAGCTCTGGGGTACTTTAAAACAGCAGAACCACCAGTCTCATGATCTGACCCAGATACTTATGAAATGCTCAGAATCAAATTGCTTTCAGGGCTTGGTGACCACCCTTTGAAAAGCAGCTGAACGCCTCTATGTTAAAGGTCCTCAGGCTGGGGAATTGTTCCCATATTTTCTCACCTACCTTGAAATTGAGAGAAGTGAGGAAATAAGAAGGGATCTAGTATCAGAGCGTGGATTGGTCAGCTGGAAAAGTAAAAGCCCAATCAGGAAGACATCCTCCATCCTCCTCTTGTGCTTTACAAACTTCTGTTAAGCCAGAGACCCTATTGAAATACTGAAAGTTTGCCATATAGAACAAATGAATAAGAAATTCATTTGATTATTGTGAAATGGAATGTTGAAAGGATGGAGGGTGGGGTGCTGAGGTGAGAATAGTTCAAGATCCGGGGAATTTTTGAAAAGTTTTTCCCTAGCGTCTCACCTCCACCTCTCATTCCTGTCTGGAAATTAGTACCTACCACTGGTGTCATGTTGCTTGCTATGGTATAGCCTATGGTGCGGTGACAAAAAGATACGAAATATGTCCCCAAGTACTTTATTCTGATGTTAAAAGATGCTGAAATCCTAAAACAAGATTCTTCAAATAACAGTATACCAATATAAATAATCAGATGCACCTAATGTTTCTAGCCACCTTCTCCCCTGCAGCTCTAAAATCTGTAATTAACACATGATTTGAATTCAATTGTTTGTACTTGGAACAAGAAACTGATAGAAAAAAAAACACAACATAAGGAGACAGTGGTCATTTCCAGTGTTTGAGGCAGGCTAGCAAGGTGCCTAGTTTTTTACGTTGTCAGAATGGGACAGAAAGAGCACACAATTAAGTCAAAACACCTTGATTCAAGTCCTGATGTCAACACATGATGGCTGAGTGATTATTTACAAGTCATGTATTCTCTCTGAATTTCAGAGTTCTTATCCACAAGAGGAAAACTAGAGTAGCCCTGAAACTAGCATTGTTTCAAGGTTATTTCAAGGTTAGGTGAGATAGTGTAACAAGGGTCTACCTTGCTGTGCAAGATATGGATTCCTGAGGACCTTGACATCCTTTATACCTCAAATAATAACAGTGACAATGTATTTTGGGTTGCCTGTTAATGTACTGACCTGATGTCGCAAAAGTATAAAACACAGCTTAAAGTTCACTTGCTTCAAAGATTTGGAATTTCCTCAAATTTACTGGATTTTTAATTTGGAAAGCTTTGCACAATTTCAACATTTTTATGTAACACTTAATTAGTATTATTAACACTGTTATAACCGAATGTCAATTTTTCAAAACTTTCAACCACACTGAACCTAATTTGTGCTTTTTAAATTGGGTTGCCACCATCATTATTAATCCTTATAGCTGTGAATTCAGGTGAATGAATGCTATTTCCCCCACTCAGTTTCCTTCACACTCAACACCATGATTTCTAATATTGGGGGAAAATAATTGGGCTTTGTGAAGGTAAATTAATGGCAAACATTAACAATTGTGGATATAGCATTTCTTCAGTTAATCTCAACTGCTTTTAAAATTCTGTCCAAAGGAAGTATATCCCTTTACTCAGCGACCTAGTGGGCCAACCAGTGCCACTGGAGATGCAAACAGGATGAGACAAGCAGCATGTAAGCCAAAGTGTTCCCCTCGCTGTATCCCAGAGGTGTTGTTTCTGTGTGTCTACTTAAGCTGTTGGTTTGGAAGACCACCTGGAAGGACCTTTCTTTATGCATGGATCTTTAAAAACATCAGAAAGAAGTGTGCTTGCTTTTTCATTTGTTTACATTTGTTTTTGTTATGATTATATGTCCTCCACAGTTACAAATGGCAGAATGGAAGAAGGTATATAGATGAGTATAAGCTAAAGAGGACATGGTGTGGATCACTTTATAGTGTATAAACATATCATGTCACTATGATGTACACCTGAAACGAACAGGATATTGTGAATTTATTTCAATAAAGAAAATGACATGCAGTTTTTAGACATAACAAGTCAAACAGAATTATTTGTTACCTGGCCATAATTTAAGCACCACAAAGCCTATTTTATTTAGCAACTTATTTGGCAGTGATAAAAAACTTTGAAAAAACTCTACATAAAGAAGAAAATACAAGAAAGACAATGCTCAGATGTACCATGAAATTATTTTTAAATGTGTCATACATTTTTGTAAACCCAGGAACAAAATTCTTTACATTCTTTCAGGCAACACACTATATTGCTTCAAAAATGATCATGGGCTCCTTGAAAAATGCCATCTTTGCCATTTCATCCATGAAAAAAACCCATATGTATTTCAGTGGAGTCTGGGCAAAATCAATTACTTTTTTCTTGCCAGTGAGGAAATGGATTATTTACCCTAGAAAGCCAAGACTTAATGCTGCATGAGGGTTACAGTGCAGTCAGAAGGGATAGAAAAATAAGAGGAGACAGGATGTGTGCCTCAGTGTAAAATTATAAACATATGATGGTCAATGCCTACAAGGAAACTTGGCATTTTCTTTCAATTTTCAATTTTGCATGATGCAAATCCATTTTTCTCCCCTTTTAGATCTGGATTGTAAGGCCAGCTCTAAAGAAGATGAGTCTGTCCTCCAAAGTTTATCCTAAAAATGACTCTAATAGAACAAGTTAGGATTTTAAGGGATAAAATGCATGTTCTGCACTGTAAGAAGACCCTGCCCCTAACTGCCTCTCCTCCCATTGCTCTGGCACCTCTGTGCTCTCCAGCCACACTGGCCTCCTGGCTGTTGCTCAAACACTCCAGTTATGTGTCATTTTAGAGCCTTAGTATTGGTTCCCTTCTCTTCATAGAAATGTCTTTCTGCAGAAATGTGCAGGCCTAACTCTCTAACTCTCTCATCTCCCTCAAGTCTTCCTAAATGTCACCTTTGAATGATGTTTAACCTGAGCATTGAAAATTGGAAATTGCATGGCCCACAGTCCCAAGGACCATGTTCCTTGTCAATTCCAGCCATTCTTTACATTGTTGTTTTTTTATGAGTACATCAAACCTTGACATATCATATACTTATTATGAATTGTTTTTATTGCTAATTGACTCATTCCCTTATCAAAGGTGAAAGACGCATGTATAAAGTAAAGGTCCTAAATGAATGACATTAGCTCCCATCTTAAGAGACTAGAAAAAATAGAGCAAATTAAACCCCAAATAAGTAGAAAAGATGAAATAATAAATATTGAAACTGAAGTGAATATGATTTATAAAAGGAAGATAATAAATAAAATAAGCAAAAGTCAAAAAGCTGATTCTTTGAGAGCATCAGTAAACCCCTGGAAAGACAGATTAAGAAAAAGGAGAGAATAGACAAATATCAGGAATGAGAGAGTTACCAGCACCATAGATTCTGTGGATTTAAAAGGATAATCACAGAATGCTATGAAGAACTTTACACTTATGGATTTGACATCTTAATTGAAATAGACAAATTTCTCAAATAAACTGTGAAAGCTCACTCAAGAAGAAATAGATAACATGAATAGCCATATATAAGCAATTTAATTTATATTTAAAATCCTTTCCACAAAGAATGTTTCAACCCCAAATGACTTTCCAAGTAACCAAACACTGAAGGAAGAAATGGTACTATTACACAAAAGTAGTGGTAAGGTGAAAAGGTTATTCTTCTCAACTCACTCTGTGATGTTTGTATTACCCTGAGAAAAAAACAGAGACATAAGAAAAATAAGCTATAGACTAATGTCTCTCATGAATATATATGAGACAATTATAAGTTTTAGCAGATCAAATCCAAAAATATAAGAGTATTCATACGCCACAATTAAATAGGATTTATATTAGAAACTCAAGCCATCTAATGTTAAGAAATCAATCATCGTAATATGCCATGTTAACCAACTAAAGAAAAAAGAAGTATGATCACTGAAATAGATGGGAAAAAGTCATTTCACAAAATATATCATCAATTCTGATTTAAAAAAAAACTTTCAGCAAAGTAGGAATAGAAAGGAATATCCTCAATCTGATAAGAGTACATCTATGAAAAACTGAGGTAGTGTCATATTTAATTATAAAAGACATGATTTTCCCCTTATCACAAGGAAAAATGACACGGGCATTCACTCTCACTACTTCAGTATTGTACAGAAGTTCTAGCCAGTTCAATAAAGCAAGAAAAAGAAACAAAAGAAAGAAAAGAATTTGGAAAAAAAATTTTTTTAATTAAATGCACTTTCAGATACCTGTAGAATAATAGCAAAACATCTGTTTGAGTAAATGGAGTTCCAAGAAGAGAGAGAAGAAATAGGCCAGAAAAATATCTAAAGCAATAATGGCCAAAACCTTCCAATTTGGGGAGAGGCATAGATTTATAGATTTAAGATGCTCACCAAACTCCAAACTGAACAAAAAAAATTGAAAAACACACCTAGATATATTATCCTCAAAGAGCTGCAACCAAAATAAAAAGAAGATATTAAAGATGCCATAAACACATAAAAACTAATAATATAATCACAGAATTCTAATTGAAAAACTGGAGACCAACCATCATTGAAGAGATGAAAGACAAAATAACCCTGACAATTCAGAATTATACACCTAGAAAAAGTATACTTCAAACACAAGATAAAATAAAGATTTTTTGGATATTAAAACTAAGAGGTGTTTCTTATAGACCTGCAATACAAGCTGTGAAAAAGGAAGTTCTGGCTAAAGCAAAATCATAACATCTACTGGAAGGAATGAAGAGCACTGGAAATGATAAATACAAGGCACTGTTTTCCTCTTAATTTAAAAAATATGTATTTGTCATTGTTTATTCATATTATGAGCAAACTTCTGTTTTTCAGGATGGTCTTTCCACTTATCTGTACAGCCATGGTTAAGGGATCAGCCTACACTACAATATCTATTCTTAGCTTTCCATGTAAAAAGCCCATTCCTAGACCCCTGTCGTATTGATGTTGACTTGGGGATAATTCTCAACCAAACAAATGAACAAATAGCATCTCTATTCAGAGCTATGTATTTGTTTGTTTAAGATTCTTCAACAATAGTTTTCCCAGAAATGTTTCAAGATGTTTTTTATGGACCTTAAAAGAAAGAAAATAAGTAAAAACGCACAGAGGTGTGTATCTCTAGTATCTGGTGGTTTATGAAGCTGGCTACTGTAATAAATAAGCCCTTAAGTCTTCATGCCTTAACACAGTACAGCTTTATTCCTTAGTCACTGAAAGTCCAATTGTTTGGGAGAGAGATGATCTCCCCAGCCATTCAGGAAAGCAGGCTGACAGTGCTCTGTGATCTTCAGCCAGAAGATTCTAAGGCCACCCTTTGCCTTCACATCCAGCTGGAAATAATATAATGAAATCTGGGCTGTTCTTCCTCTAAAGTTTCCATAGTTATGTTTCTTTTTTAAGGAAAACCTCAGGAGAAAAGTGTATTATAAACTGGAGAAGATGGAGTTTTAGAAGGCCAGAGTTTCCATAATAATCCACTTCATTCACACCCTCTTCAAAATCAACAATGCCTTCTCAATTAATCTCCCTAATTGAAAGTACTCATATATATCAGGTGAGCAAATAGTTGACAGACAGTCAGAAAGCCAGAATGACTAGAATGAAAGGCATAGCAAAAGCTAAACAATTAATAAAAGACAAATTGGACCAAGTCTGAGATATGAAGACAAATAAGAAAAGTGATAAAGGAGAAATCATGAACATATTAAATGTTGCATTCCTACACTAACAAGGAATTGAAAAAAAATCAGAAAACAATTTCATTTACAATTGCATCAAAAAAAATAAAATACCAAGGAATAAACCTAACCAAGGAGGTGAAAGACCTATCCTCTGAAAACTGTAAGACACTGATGAAAGAAACTGAAGAAGACACAATTAAATAGAAATCTAGCCCATGCTCATAGATAGGAAGAATGAATATCATCAAAATTGGCCATCCTACCCAAAGCAATTTACAGATTCAGTGTAATCCCTATCAAAATACAAAGGCATTTTTCAATGAACTAGAGCAAATAATCCTAAAATTTATATGGAACCACAAAGACCCTGAATATCCAAAGCGATCCTGAGAAAGAAGAACAAAGCTCACTGCCTAAACTCACTCCCTGACTTCAAGCTCTACTACAAAACCACAGGAATCAAAACAATATGGTACTGGCACAAGAATAGACCCATAGATCAATGGAACATATATAAATTCGAGATATAAATTCACTCATATATGGTCAATTCCTATATGATAAAGAAGCCATGAATATACAGTTGGGAAAAGATAGTCTCTTCAATAACTGGTGTTGGGAAAACAGTACAGCTGCATACAAGAGAATGGAACTGGATTACTGTCTAACCACATACACAAAAGTAAACTTCAAATGGATCAAAGATCTGAATGTAAGTCATGAATCCATAAAGCTCTTAGAAGATAGGCAAAATATCTTCAATATAAGTATGAGAAATTTTTATCTGGACACATCTTAGGCAAGGGAAACAAAATAAAAAATGAACAAGTGGCACTACATCAAACTAAAAAGCTTCTTATAGCAATGAGCACCATGAACAGAACAAAAATGCATCCTACAGTATGGGAGCAACCAAAGTGTCCATCAATAAATGAATGCATAAAGAAGATGTGGTACATATACCTAATGGAATATTATTCAGCTATTTAAAAGAAAGAAATCCTGCCATTTGCAACAACATGGATGGACTTAGAGGGTATTATGCTAAGGGAAATAAGCAGATGGAGAAAGACAAATACCATATGATTTTACTTATATGTAGAATCTAAAAACAAAAGAAAACAAAATGAACAGAATAGCAGTAGATTCATAGACACTGAGAAGTGACTGGTGGTTTCCATGCGGGCAGGGTTGGGGTGGGTGGGTGAAATAGGTGATGGAGATAAAAAGGCACAAAATCTCAATCATAAGTTGGTCGTGGGGATGGTAGTACAGCATGGAGAATACAGTCATCAATATTGAAACATTTTCCTATGTTGACAGACAGTAACTGCACTAGCTGGGGTGAGGGTTTAATAATTTGTGTAACTGCTGTATACTTGAAAACAATAACATTGTATATCATCTATACTTTGATAAATAAGTAAAAAGATTCAGTAGATTTCTTTTTGAAATGCAGAATAGTTGGCCTACATCAGCTATGCTCAGGCTTAGAAACCTTATCACCTCTTTCCCCTTTAGGCAGTGTCCCTTTAGGAAGCCTCTAAAGTCTTCAGGGAAAATCCAGACCTTCAAAGGCTCTGCTCAAACCACTGACTGATAAGTGACCTGAGGTCATCTCAGTATGTAACACCCCGTAAGATGCCTACTGCCTCCACCAGCCATTTTGGTTTTGGTAAAATCCTACTTGTTTTACAACGACTGGCTCTCTGACCCTGCTTCAAACCCAGGGGGACACACTGCTCTTCCTCCAGGGCCCACTGTGCCACATGTGACTGGCTGCTCTGGCCATGTGACCCTGTGTGTCTGGATGTCTAAGGCCTCCAGTTCCTTCAGCAACTTTACTTCCTTGGTGAGAAGCTCCATGCCCAGACAGAGCATTTCCTCTGTAAGTGGGTACTGAAACACCCGGAACGTAACAATCGATTGAACTGATTGGCGTTGCACTGAGCAGAGTTTGAGTTGACTGAAGGGAGCAGAGATTTAAGAGGAACTAGAAAAAGAAGATTTGCCTAAGAAAGGGCATGGGTTCTGCAAGGGCAGAAGTGGTTCAGAATTACACTGAGGTCAGTTTCTGGATTTCTGAATAGTCCAGTAATGAAGCACTCTGGTGGCAAGAGGAAATAGAAAAACATTTAAATATCACAAATCCCAACTCATATCTGACTGGATTCAGTATTATGCAACTTCATGCAAAAACTCACAATGAGAACTAAAATTGATTCTGTGCACTGAGAATTATAGGTCTCAGAATGTGGTAAGATTGATGACTTAATATTGGCAAGAATGGGAGAGTAATGAGAAATTTGGTCAAAATGGGGAAAAGGCCATATTTCCAATACAGGGATGTGAAAAAAGAAGGAACACTCTAGGTTAAGTATTATATTAACAAAAATTACAGTGAAGAGAAAAGAAAACGGTCAAAGAACTTTTGGAAACCCACTATACCAGGCTCTCTTCCTAGGTAATTTTAACACATGATCTGATTATCACTCCCAACAACCTCAAGATTTTAGAGCAGAAGAAAATGAAATGTAGGAATGTCGGGAAAGGTATTCAGGATTGTGCATCTAGCAATCCAGAAATATATTCCATTTCATAACAAAGGCCCCAGAGGGAGATCGAACATAAAGATGCCGGCCCTGTATCACTCTGTTGGCGGGTCAGCTTGGCTCAGTTTCAGCTAGTTTGCAGTTAACTTTGGACACCAATTCTTGATATTCTTTTGAGGTTGCCTGTTTGTGCATTCTGTTGGAATATATAATACCAGTATAAAGGATTATAAATATAATTGAAATGTTAACAATGATGGCCAGGAGACTTCCAGCTCATTGAAGCCAACACCAGCTATATAATAAATAACTTCCCCAAGTCTCCTCCCAACATCTAAAAAACATGAAATCATTTCACATCTATGAAAATTCATAGCCAAACCACATTCTCAGAATTACTTGAAGACAAAGAAAAACAGCAAAACAATTGTGTGTAAAATGAGAAAAACAAACAAGTGACAGTCACACACATTCCAGTCCCATCTCTGCCCTTAACATGGCCAGGGGCACAGACTGAGAAAAACAAAACAAAGACCCAAGGAGAGTGGAGTAGGAATGTCAGCTAAGGGGCCTGTGAGCTGGTGTGACCGTCAGAAAAAATGAGTCCACTCTAGGCCGGAGGGAGCAGAAGTGGTCACTGGATTATCAGAGAAAGACCTGCACAGAAGGGATCTTGAGGTGTAAGTGTCTGAAAAGGGAGGAGACCAAAAGCTAAATGGCTCAGCCAACCTGTTTACGAAGCAGAAATTGCAGGAGGTTCAGAAGCTCTAGGGAGATGAGGAGACGTAGCTAGACCGGGGAAAGGACGGGGACGGAGCAGTCGGGCTCGGAGAGCATCTATGAGACTGACACCAACACAGTCAGAATGACGTTCCAAGACCATGATGCTTAAATTAAAATTTTAAATAAAGACAAATTCTGATGCTTCATTTTCCTGACCCACAATCCAATAAACGTTAGTTTATACTAACAGGAGGCTTTCACCTAGGCTGTGGTCTGCTGATTTGATCTGTTAAAGTACTGGGTGCGAACATTGTCTCTCTTGATCCTAAGCTTTTGGTGCCCCATTAAATTTTGTGCCCAAGGTGAACACCTCAGTCACCTCTCCTTTGTCTCAGTCTCGCTAATAGGAGCTGTTAATACACCACTCTCAGTAAAAGACAGGTGAATTTGCAAGAAATATGTAAAAAGACAATAAGCTGTTAAGGAACCACCCTTTAAGAAAGGACCAGAAGGTTTCACAGGGAATCTACCAAACTCAGCGAAGGCCAGATATTCTTGACCCTCTGTACATTATTCCAGAGCACTGAAAAGGAAAGAAAGATACCTCATTCCTCTTTTTTGAAGCACTTTAAACTAAACCAGATAAAGACAATACAAAGAAAAAAAAATGCAAACCAATATTACTCCTTAATAGTAATTTAAAAATTCTAAAGGAAATGTTAGCAAACAGAGTCAGTGCAACATTAATAATAATAATACACTTTGACCGAGAGGCATTTATGCAGAGCATTTATACAAAATTAGTTCAATATTTCAGACTTCTAGCCTCCAGATTATGACAATAAATTTGTGTTATTTTAAGCTTCCAAATTTGTGGTGATTGGTTGTGTCAGCCCTTGGAAACTGATACAGATATACATTATATTTGTAATTATATATATTATATACTATGTATCAGCTCTGCCTTCTGTAACAGCCTAGAGACTTCAGCACTGAGCAGCGCTGAGTTCCAGGTTGCTAGGCAACATTATCCAAAATCAAGGAACTAGGATTTCTTGGAGAAATGACTGACTCCAGGGTCAAGGCAGGGAAGAGTCTGGGACAGCTGATGGCATCCGGAAAAGGTTGTGTTTTTTTAAAAGATGAGAACTTGTTAAAGAAAAAGGAGCTCCCAATAGACAAAGCTGGAATAATTTGAGCAATAAAATAACATAATGTTAGATTTTAATCCATAGACTAAATTTTTTAAATATAAAAAAAAGAAATAGGAGAGAAAGGAAAGTTCTTCCTTATATTTGAATTCTAATCAACAGACAGGAAGGGGAAATAAAAAGCCACACCAGGCAAACACTACAATAGGAGGAGAGGCTGAGAACACCCACTAGTGAGGGCTGAGGAGAAAACAGAATTCACATAGTCCTGAAGTGTCTTCCCCAAGTTGTTTATTACTAAAAAGGGTAGGGTAGCCACTGTACAACAGGAAGATCAGCAGAAATCACCTTAACCAAGCAATCAAAGCCAATGTCTCTAGAATATAACAAATAATATTGGAATATCTTGATATGTAACAGGGGAACTGCACTTACTGTGGAAGCATCTAATAATGTATGTAATTATTGAATCACTATGTTGTACATCTGAAGCTGATATAATTTGTATATCAGCTTTATTCCAATACAAAAACATCCACTTATAAGCCAAGGAGAGTTTGGGATCTTGAGCATCTGCTACCTCCTGTCCTTGCTTGGTGCCCTCAGTAAATTCCCACTTTCTTTCACTATAAAAAGTACGTCACAGAACAGGATGGGCCATGGGAAGAGATTCTAGTATAAACATGGATAGAAAAGAGGAAAACATATTGCAGAGAACACTTGGGGCTTAGTAATCTTTTCTCTAACTTTACAACTAAACTAAGTGCTGCCCACAAAAATTAGGCTCGAACACATGGATTTTCATTACATCATCACAGCACAAATAGCATGCGTACACGTTTTTCCTAATAGACATTAGTTTGTCTATGCATATTGCAGAAAATGACCTTAGTGTCAATTTAAACCACACTGCTCCTTAAAATCTTCACTGTTTATATATTTTTGTGAATCATGGTTTTTCATGGAATTCTAATGCTCAGCATCTTCTCTTATGATGTAAGAGCTAATCTGGCTAATTATTTAGAAAATTATTATTTGGAAAAAAGCTAAAAGTGTTGAAGAAGGGAAAATGGATGTTTTAGTTTAAGGACAATGATTTGTCTGCTCATTATGGAACAAATACTTTAAACCTTTGCATTTCCACACAGAAATTTAGGGACACTTGATCAGATCAGAAATGAGTCTGTTAAAAAGAGAACCACAGGCTCAAAATGGAGTCACTTATGTCCAGGCAAGTGACCAAACAGGACCTGAACTCTTTCTCTAATAATAAATGAGTTACCTGAAGGAACAAAATGCTGGCAAGGATGTGGAGAAAAGGGAACCCTCCTACACTGCTGGTGGGAATGTAAATTAGTTCAACCATTGTGGAAAGCAGTATGGAGGTTCCTTAAAAAACTAAAAATAGAAATACCATTTGACCCAGGAATTCCACTCCTAGGAATTTACCCATAGAAAACAAGATCCCTGATTCAAAATGACAGATGCACCCCTCTGTTTATCACAGCACTCTTTACAATAGCCAAGAAATGGAAGCAACCTAAGTGTCTATCAGTAGATGAATGGATAAAGAAGAGGTGGTACATATACACAATGGAATATTATTCAGCCATAAAAAGAAAACAAATCCTACCGTTTGCAACAACATGGATGGAGCTGGGGGTTATTATGCTCAGTGAAATGAGCCAGGCAGAGAAACAAGTACCAGATGATTTCCCTTATTTGTGGAGTATAACAACAAAGCAAAACTGAAGGAACAAAACAGCAGCAGACTCACAGAACCCAAGAAGGGGCTAGTGGTTACCAAAGGGAATGGGTGGGGGAAAGTGGGTGGAGAGGGAGCGAGAAGGGGATTAAGAGGTATTACGATTAGCACACATAATGTAGGGGGGTCACAGGGAAGACAGTGTAGCACAGAGAAGACAAGTAGTGACTCTGTGGCATCTTACTATGCTGATAGACAATGACAGCAATGGGAGGGGGAACTTGATAATATGGGTGAATGTAGTAACCACAATGTTGCTCATGTGAAACCTTCATAAGATTGTATATCAATGATATCTTAATAAAAAAATAAAATAAAATAAATGAGTTACCTGAGGCATCTTTGACCCAGCCATTAGGATCACATAGTAAATAAACTTATAAAGCCTCTTGATGAGCGGTAAGGGACTTACAAGAATGTAATATTCTTGTAAAATGTTTAACCTGTATCTTAAATATCAAACCAATCCAGGATATTGAATTTTTATGAGAAGTTAATACATAGCAATATGAATTGATAGTTTAGAAATATTTGTACTCATTGACCAACTAATTTTATTTCTAGGATAAATTTTTTGGGGCAAAACGGATGTATATCATCACCCTAGTATTAACAATAAAAGAAGATTTAAAACCTAATTGTGAAACCATAGAGAGATGATTCAAAAACATTAAGAATAGTGCTCCCATATGATTCAACAATTCCACTTCTGGGCGTATTCACAAAAGAATTGAAAGCAGTGAATTAAAGAGGTACTGGTACACTCACGTTCATAGTGGCAGTATTCACAATTGTGAGGTGCTGGAAGTAACCCGACTGTCATGAGGAGATGAGAGATAAACAAAACACAGAATATACATACAATGGAATGATATTCAGCCTTAAAAAGGAAGGGAATTCTAACATACTCTAACATGAACCTTAGCACACTATGCTTAGTAAAATAAGCCAGTCACAAAAGAAGACATCCTGTCCGAACACACTTTTATGAGGTAACTAGATAATTAAGCTCATGTAAACAGAAAATAGAATAATGGTCACTAGGGGCTGTAAAGAGAAGGGAATGGGAAGTTATCATTTAATAGGTAGAGAGCTTGTTTTGCAAGATAAGAGTTCTGTGGACAGATGATAACAACAGGGGCATGAGAATGTGAATATACCTGATGCCACTGAACCGTACACTTTAACAATGGCTAATATGGTAAATTTTATGTAATGTGTGTTTTACCACAAGTAAAAAAAAGAGAAATAGGCTATTTAAAAGAACAGATAAAGAATCTGAGTTGCTTGGAAAACAAATCCAAGTGTAATATAGCATCTATTTAATTCCTTAAAAATATACCTATTTTCCTGACAAAATAAAGCACTAGTTAGCAAAACAGAGAAGTCATAATAAATGAGACAAAGTACAGTCTAAATACTATTGCCTTATTTTTTAAATATAGTATTAACTGAGGGAAATTAATGTGTATCTAAGGGCAGCAGACTTTAAAATAATATTTAGAAATTACATGAAAGAGAGGTGATATTCAGATGTTTACATGCCTTATCTCTGATGTTATTCAAGAGTTCAGGAGCTACTGAATAGTTTTTTTAATGTTGAAAGGAAGTATACAAACCCTAAGATTAAAGAATAATGTTGACAGATTCCAATCTGTTTTTTAAAGTGTTTTATGTGAGTACAGTTATTTTTCTAGCATAATGCCTCTCAATATAATGGAAAAAGTCTATATGAGCCCTTGGGAAAAACAGACTTGCCTTTAAATTTCACTCAACAGAAGGAACTTAGGTATGAGGCTTAGCTTTTCTGAGTGTCACATTTTCTGCTTAAAACAGGGATAATAAAACTGTCCTACTAGTGTTATTAGGGGAACTCAGGACACATGTAACCATTACAGTGCTTGACAATAAAGATAGCTACCCATATAAATATTTCTCAGTTTAGTTAATTTAAGAACTAGAAACTGAACACCTCAGAATCATGCAGAGAATGGCAATGACTATTTGAATAGTTGAAAGAAATTAGGTGTAACAGATCCAAACAAAACCCTGTCCTGAATGGATACTGAATGAATTCCCTTAAGCAATATAACAAGTTGTCCTGTTAGCTCGTTAAGAAGAAATAATGTATATTTTTGAGTGGAGAAAAAATAATCAAAAATTAATTCTAGGGTTTAAAAAACCCAGTTGTTTATGCTTTTGATACCCATCTCAGCAATGTTTTTTTTTAACTGAATAGAGAGAAGCAAGACGTTCTGAATTGGTCAAAATGGCAACACAGGAGGCTCCTGAGTGCATGTGGATGTCCTCCCAGATGCCCTGGATGTACAGATACACACGGGGCAGTCCCCAGAAGAAAGAAACTCACTGAGTGACTCCTACATATCAGATGAGTGAGGAAATACCTGCATCAAAATGGGTAAGAAAGGCTGAGACACACTTTTGCCATGAACTCTACCCCAGTGCAGTGCCATGCTGGCAGAAGGGAACCTCCATCTCCTATGTCTTACTTGGGAGCAAGAGGTTTGAACCTACGTGTAGCAGCCCAACTTTTAAGACTCCCACTGAAGGGGTGGTGTCCTAAAACACCTAGCCCTGAAAGTCAACAGGTCTTGTGTCCATGAGGCCTACAGACTATAGCAAAAATAAGCAATTCTTAACAGGTGCACAGGCTCCCAGAGCAGTGATTCCCAGGGCTCAGCTTGGAGGGAGCAGGAAAAATCACCCATCTTCCAACTTCACTAAAACAGGTTTATCTGCACACCCACTTCTGCCTGAGGGCCAGGCTCTCAATTTTATAAGCATCTAGGGGCTGGCTGTGATCTTACTCAGAGTCTAGGGAAGCTGGTGAACACCTCCAATAATAATACTCCAATAATAATACAAGTTACTAGTATCCTACAGAGAAGCTAGCACACACATCTGGCGCCAGCTTTGGTGGCAGTCACCCAAAAGATGGGCTCCTGGACAGGTGCCCACGGGCTTCCACTCACACCTCCCACGGGCCTGAAACAAACAGTTCTTAATGGGGACAGCAGCACCCTCTGCAGCCATACACCTGGGCCCCCAGGGAGGAGTAGGTGAAAATGCCTGTCGCAGTTTCTCACTGGAAGACACTTCATGACATACTTTCCCAGCAGCACTGCTGAAGGATCCAGCTCTAATCACCTGCAGGGAGGTTCTGACTGCTGCCCCCACCATGGGACACCGAAGGGTTTGGGCACACCTTCAACTCCTGGGAGCCACTGAAAACTAGGAAGGTGATTGGACAATCACAAAAGTCTGAGACCAACTGAGAGCCTGGGCTGGCTGAGTTTTGAGGTCCATCTCCCATGCAAGACCACTCCATCAAGACTGGGAGAGGTGGCCCTTCTACCTAAAGTGCAGAAACTACCACCAAGTAAGGGAGATGAAGAAACAGAGGAATATGTTCCAAATAGAACAAGATGAATATCCAGAATCAGATCTCACTGGAACAGAGATA
The DNA here is from genome assembly GCA_032199065.1 of Smutsia gigantea. Lineage (NCBI taxonomy): Eukaryota > Metazoa > Chordata > Mammalia > Pholidota > Manidae > Smutsia > Smutsia gigantea. The sequence continues at coordinate 45,094 of JAVSCE010010557.1, read as the reverse complement.
AGTGATTTATCTCACAGAGAACTCAAATTAATGGTCCTAAAGATGCTCATCACATGAACAAAATGAGAATTTCAACACAGAGATAAAAAGTATTTTTTAAAGTACCAAACAAAGATCACAGAACTAGAGAACATAACTGAACTGAAAAATTCGATAGAAGAGTGAACAGCAGACTAGATCAAACAAAGGATCAGAGAACTGAAGACAAGGGAGCAGAATTCACTCAGTCAGGGCCAAAAAGAAAAAAAGAGTGAAGAAGACTGAAAACAGCTTACAGGACTTAGGGATCACCATCAAACAGATCAGTATATACTCCATAGGTGGTCCCAGAAGGAGAAGAGAGACAGAAAGGTACAGAAAGCTCACACAAAGAAACAATGGCTAAAAAGTTCCTAACATAACCTGGATAAAACACAGTCATCCAGATCCAGGAGACACGAAAAACATTAAATAAGAGGAATCCAAGAGACACAGACACATATTATATTTACATTGTCAGAAATGAAAAACAAGGAGAGAATCTTAAAAGCAGCAAGAGAAAGAAGCTTGTTATGTCTCAGAATCACCATAAGACAATCAGCAGATTTTTCATCAGAAATCTTGTAAGACAGGGAGTTGGATTACACATTCTAATGTTGAAAGGAAAAACTGCCAGATAAGATAATCTATTCAGCTTCTCCCCACTGGAGCAGCCTTCAAGGAATGTTAAAGGGAATTCAAGCTGAAATGAAAGACTGCCAATAAGGAGCAGGAAAATGTATGAGAGAATAAAACTCGCTAGTAAACATAAATAGGTAGTTACATTCAGAGTACTCTGATCTTTTAATGCTGGTGGGTAAATCTGGTATAACTGCAGCATGAAGCATTAGACAAAAGTATTAAAAATAACTATAGCTATAATTATTTGCTAATGGGTACACAATGTAAAAAGATGCAAATTGTGACATCAAAAATATAAAACGTGGGGTGGGGTTCTTGTGTGCATTCAGAATTAAGTTATCAGCTTAAGATAGAAGAGAGGAAGAAAAGAAGAAAGGAATTACAAAACAACCACAAAATGATTCACAAATGTCAAAAGCAAGTCCAAACCTACCAATAACTTTAAATGTAAATGGACTTAGTTCTCCAGTCAAAAGACATAGCATGGTTAACTGCATAGGAAAACAAGACCAAATGCTGCTCACAAGGGAATAGCTCAGCTTTTGGGGCTCACATAGACTGAAAATAAACAGAAATGAGATAGTCCATGCAGAAGAAACTGGGGTAGCCATACTTACATTGGACAAAACAGACTGTAAGCCAAAGACTGTAACAAGAGACAAAGAAAGTTATTTAATAATGATAAAAGGGTCAATTCATAGGATAGGAGCACCTAAATATATAAAACCAATATTAACAGATCTGAAAAAAAGTCAACAATACAATAACAGAACAAGAATTCAATGCCCTACTTACTACAATGGATAGATCATCCAGACAGAAAATCAATAAGGAAACAGTGGATTTGAACAATGCTATAGACCAATCTGATATACTGTATACAGAACATTCCCTCTAAAAGCAACAGAATACACATTTACTCAAGTGCACGTGAAACCTTTTCTAGGATAAATCATGTGAGGCCACAAAAAGACCTTAATAAATTTAAGAAGACTGAAAACATATCTAGCCTCTTTTGTGACCACAATGGTATGAAACTAGAAATAAATTACAAAAAGATAACATTTCCAATAAGTGATTAATATTCAAAATACAGAAGGTACTTACAAAACGCAATAGCAGAAAAACAATAAACCAATTAAAAAGTGAGCAGTGGACCTAACTTGACATTTTTCAAAAGAAGACATGCAAATGGTCAACAGGCACATGAAAAGGTGCTCAATATCACTAATCATCAGGGAAATGCAAATCAAACCACAATGAGATCTCCTCTCACACCTGTTAGAATGGGATCATCAAAAAGACAAGAGACAGCAAGTGCTGGTGATGATGTGAAGAAAAGGGAGCCTTTAGTGGGTATGCAGACTGGTGCAGCCACCACAGAAAATAGTTTAGAAATTCCTTAAAAATTTAAAAACAGAACTACTATATGATCCACCAATCCCACTTCTAGGTATATATCCAAAGGGAATGAAATCATTATTTCAAAGAGATATCTACTTCCATGTTCATAGTAGCCTGATTTATAATAGCCAAGGTATCGAGATGTCCAAGGTATAGAAATGTCCATCGATGAAGGAATCAATAAAGAAAAAAATATATGTAATATTATCTAGCCTTAAAAAGAATGAAATCCTGTCATTTGTGACACATGGACGAATCTGGAGTGCATTATTCTAAGTGAAATAAACCAGACAGAAAGACAAAAACATATGGCATCACCTACATGTTAAGCCTAATAAAAAGTGAAGCTCAGAGGAACAGAAAGTAGAAGACTGGTTCCCCAGGACCTGTGGGGTGGGGGAAATCAATAAATGTTGGTAAAAGGGTACAAACTTCCAGCTCTAAGATGAATAAGATCCAAAGATCTCATGTGTAGCATGGTGACTATAGTTGATAATACTGGGTTGTATAATCGAAATTTGCCAAGAGCAGAACTTAAATGTTTTCACTGAAATTTTAAAAAGGATGTATAAGAGGTTGGATATGTTAACTAACTGGATGGGAGAGCTGCTTCACAATATGCATATATATCAAATCATCATGTTGTGTACTTCAGACGTCTTATAATTTTGTCAGTTCTACTTGAATAAAGGGGGAAAATAGGGAAAATTGCATGGATTGTTTATTAGATATTGTATACTTTCCTTGGAAAAAACTAAAACTATTTGAGTGTAGAAGAACACTCAAATCCTATGTATACAGTCTACTGCATTCAAGTCCATACAAAATGCATCCTGGTGACGTGGACACATCTGTGAACTGTGTACTAGGACACTTGAGTTTTGATCCCACAGAAGTGAAAGCTCAGGAATTAATCTCTCTGGACCTCAATTTCTTTATGGGTAAATTAATAGCTTGAGCAAAATAATGTCTACGTTTATTTCCTGGGCAGCAATAAAAATGTACCCTGCCTATTTATACTGAGGTGACCTCTAATCTCCGTGTTTTCCTCAGGCTGACTCGCTGATAGATTTACAGGTGTATACCATTATAATTAAAATGAAGTAATGGAAAGATACTGGATTACCGAATACCTCTCCTCCAATATATAATTAAACAACTCAAAATACTTTTTGAAAAGACTCCAGAGTTTGCTACGCGACCTAATGAGAAGATAGCTTATAATCTCAAGTCATAAACCACAATGGTGGTGTCCAAGGCTAGAAAGAGAAGATGTGTTTTTTGCTAAACTCCTTATCTCTCAATTTTGCCCCTATCTCCTCTATACCCAGAAGTGCAAAGGAAGAATCTAAGTGGAGAAGAATCCATAAACACCTGCAAGTGAAATGAGGGTTGTCTGAGGCGATGCGATCACAGCAGTGTTGGGTCAGCCTGCCATAAAACTGCTTGTAGCAGAGGCCCTCAGACCACCCCAGGACCCCAGCACAGACAGGCCCCAGGGGTCTCCTAACTGCGGTGCTGGCTAGAGGATCAAGTTGAAGCACAAAGACTTTACAGGCATATTGCGCAGTGATGCAGCTGATCTGGAATTACCTGAGAATGGAGAAAGTCTCCCATCTCCCACTCCTAAGTCTCCCATCAAGGGATCCTCACATAGATTAGAGGCCTCTCAAGGAAAAGCATTATCCATCTCTTAAGTAATAATTCAATGAGAAGATAGACAATTCCAGCTAAGGGTACACTGACATCTGTGTCACCCACACACTAGCAGAGCAGTTAACTCTGCTCACACGAAGCATGACTAAATGGACAAATAGTTATGTTAATTGTGAAAGGATGCTATTTTGAAGGGTTAATGATAATATAATAATGATAGAAGAAACATAGTGTGCTGCCTATATGAAAGAACCTGATATGGAAGCAGGTGGGAGCAGGAAACAGAAGACAACACGCTTCCTACCACTGGAGAATTTACTGAGATTCAAGACTCAACAAAAGTAGATTTCAGTAGTGAAATGATAAAATTACAGAAAGGGGATTTTTAAGCTTGTAAATAAGGAAGTAGAATAACCTCACAGAGCCAGAATATTACATTGGTTAGAAGCAGATGTATGAAAAATCATTTCCTGAATTTGAATCCTGCCTCCTTCCCTGGGAAATTACATAAGCTCTAGGGGACTTTATTTCTCATCTGTGAAATGAGGGTAAAAATACTGTCTTTTGCCGGAGGTCTTATGTGTTAATATTGTTATTCTTTTTAAATGAATTGCAAAGAATATAGAATAAGGCAGATCCAGTTGAAAATCAATTCAGAAAAGGCTTGAGATAATTTTAGCCAGTTTAGCATAAAGGGAAAAATTAGTAAAATTAAAATAAAATGATAGAATTCAAAGGTAAAATGTTAGATCGAATGTATACAAATAAGTTTACTCCATTCTAAAAATCACTGAAGCTATAGTAAAGATATTCCTTGACATTAATAATGAAGGAAGGTAAGAACACAAGTATAGCAATAACTGTTGGAAACTAGAAAACATATGGGTGTGTACAAAACATCCAAGCATATTAAAAGGTCTACTCATCCTCTCAAATCCTCAAATGGCTCAGGAACCTAGATGGCTCCACTGTGTCCCACTCTCCTAGTACCAGACATTGACTTCCTAGGCAGGAGACTTGAAGAGTCTTCTTTAAGGAAGCCAATCAGCCCTCTAGAAAAGATTACAGATTCTGGCCTTCGATTCAACAAATAGTCTAACATTGCCACAAAGTAAAGCTCAAGTTTGACAAGCTCCAGTATGTCCACAAAACTTCAAATTAGCCTTTTAACTGTACTACATACATGCACGCACACACACACACACACACAAACACACCTTAATCATGAGACAGTACATATACACAATGGAATATTAGTCATAAAAAATAATAAATCCTGCCATTTGCAACAGCATGGATGGATCTAGAGGGTATTATGCCAAGAGTAATAAATAAGCCAGGCAGAGAAAGACAAATACGATATGATTTCACTTATTTGTGGAATCTATAAACAAACCAAAACAAAATGAACAATAGCAGTGGACTCACAGACACTGAGAAGGGACTGGGGGTTACCATGGGGGAGGGGTTGGGTGGGTAGCTATGGAGGGTGAGGTGGGTAAAGGGGCACAAAATTTATCAATCATAATGTAGGTTGTTCCCGGGGATGGTAGTACCACATGGAAAATACACCCGATGGTCCTATAACATCTTTCTATGTTGACAGATAGTAACTGCACTAGTGGGTGTGAGGATTTAATAATGTGGGTAACTGGTGAACCACTGTATTGTACATTTGAAACCAATATAAGTTTGTATATCAATGATACTTCAATCAAAAAAAAAAAACCTAAGAATTTCCAGACCTCTAAAGAAAGCTTCTCATATCTACCACAGGGACTCAAACAAGAAAATAGAAGAAAAAAATGATTTGTACAAAAGCAAAATGCAGAGAATAAAAAAATCCTTAATCTATTATTTATATGATTGGAGAGGTAAGCAAAACAATTTCATTCGGGAAACAAGAGAACAACAAAATAAGACAGGAACACTGAAAGGTAAATAAAAAGCCTTAGAAATGTAAAAATGTCAGTGATTATTTTAAAAATACCCATCAGTTACAGGAAGGTCGAAGAATGAGACTGAGCAACTCTTCCCAAGACAGAGCAACCAGAAGAAAGATGACAAAAATTAAGAAAACTAGATAACTAGTCCACAAGGTCGAGCACCTGCATGGTAACAGTTCCCTAAAAGAGAAAACAGGAAAAAAAAAATGAAGAGGAAAATCCATACAAGAACTTTCCATGGCAATAGTCCACCACTGGGAAATTTCAGAATCCCTGGAATAAAGGAAGTAGATTTCATACAGTTTTAAAAAAGAAGTCACCAACAAATGATCAAGAATCAAAATGGCTAGAATTTACCAGCAGCATTGAAAGCAAGAAAACTACCAACGTGAGGGAGAAAAACAAAAGCCAACATAAAATGGAGCAGCGAAAGCAAAGGGAGGTGCGAACAAGAGGGAGGGGAGAGCCCAGGAAGAGGAGGGGGAGCCCAGTGGGGGAGGAGAGAAGGCTGGGAAGGGAGGGGGAGCCCGGGAGGAGGAGGGGGAGCCTGGGAGGAGGGGGGGAGCCCTGGGGAAGGAGGGGTGGAGCCCGGGAGGAGGAGGGCGGAGCCCTGGGGGAGGGGGGTGGAGCCCTGGAGGAGGAGGGAGGAGCCCTGGGGGAGGAGGGGAGCCCTGGGGGAGGAGGGGCGGAGCCCTGGGGGAGGGGGGCAGAGCCCTGGGGGTGGGGAGGGGAGCCCTGGGCAGAGGGGGGGGAGCCCGGGAGGAGGGGGGGAGCCCTGGGGGAGGAGGGGGGAGCCCGGGGGTAGGAGGGGAGCCCTGGGCTGAGGCGGGGAGCCCGGGAGGAGGTGGGGAGCCTTGGGCGGAGGGGAGAGCCCTGGGGTAGGGGGCCGAGCCCAGGAGGAGGGAGGGAGCCCGGCGGGAGGTCGGCGGTGCCACAGCCCAGGAGGACATGCTGCTGGTGACACCCACTTGAAGCTGGGCACCACGGGGTCCGCTGCCTGTCGGGTCGCCCTTTGACCTTGACCATAACCGCTGCAGACGGAGCAGGGCTGGTGCGCAGGAATAACCAGTGAGGGTTGGGAGTCGGCGGCGCGGATGCAGGAGAATGGCTAAGGATGGCTGGGGAAGGACGTGCGCGAGCCAAGTCTCCAGATGCTGCAGACCTGCTGTCCCAGGGAGCCAGCCTGAATAAAAGGGGAACTGATATTCCCAGGAATGCTGTTACCAATGAAAATACAAAAAATATAGCTTAGCTGATATGATTAATATCACTGTAAGTCAGTGAAAAGGCTACGCTGGCAGAAAATAAACTTTTGAAAGACAATAGTTTAGAGTCTAGTAAGCAATTGATCTGAAAATACTTGTCACTCCAAGTGTAGAAAGGCAGTAGGAAACATCATCAAATAAGAGCAATCTCAGGAAATAAAGAATCTTTGAGCTCTCTGCTCAGTTGGGAAAGGGGAGATGGTAAAATTCACCCCAACAATTGCTAATTTGAAAATAAAGAACATAGGAGTGGAGAAGCTGGTGGGGAACATTACATCTTTTAACTACAAGATCAGTACTCTATAAGTATAGGAACCGTGATTATAGAATAGAATATAAATTTTACAAACATAAATACAAAATTAATTTAAAAGTACTACAAGAGACATGATGTGCCATCCTTTCAATTCTTTTCATTTCTACTAATTGAATAATGTAGTTTAAAAAATAGCATGACTTCAATTTCTTAATGTTTTTTCATGAACTTTTACCTTTAAATTTTACAGCAATAGTATCTCTTGCAGCAAAAAGAAAAAGGAAAAGAATATTTTTAATTTGGAGATTATGTTCCTTTATTGTAATTTATCTTTCCTTTTCTATTCAAGTAAACTGATGTTTATCACCTTTTTTTTAAAGCATTTGTAGTACCAGTTGTTTTTTAAAGTCATTTCTATTTATCTATCAACCCATCTTCTGAGACAGCAAAATTCTGTCTCTGTAATCATGTTAAGAGTGGTTACTTCTAAAAATTTGGGGAAATTTATTGCTGTCTTTTATACAGGGATCAAGGGTGATTATTATAAAAAAAGAAGGCACAATTTTCAGGTTTTGTTTTAAAAGTCTCTGCATGCAGAAGATAGGGTAGAAAGTGAACTCAAAACTTAAAGCAGAAAACTCATATACCCCATTTTTTGGAACGGTGATAAAAGTTGTGCAATGCATGACAAGGAACAGACAATAAAAATTTCAATGAAATTGATCACTTTGGAAAGGAAGTCCCCATATGAGCCAGGATGTGAGAACAAGCACACAGCATCGGTCAGGATGTTTTTCTTTGAGCATGCTGCTCGCGGGCACAGGAGCGTCCACCTTGGGTTACATTTTGAAATATTCAGTTTGATGGAAACTAACTTAATACATCCCCACTGGTTTCAGGAGCTGTCAACACAAAACCTATTTACTAGTGAGAGAATATTTTTGACCTTCTCTCTAAAGAATGAAATGTTTCTGGAATGGCTAAAGGGCACCTATTCTTGGAGAAGCCCTGTCAGTGAGAATCCTCCTCTGACAGTATTGAGAGTATGTGAGACTTAACCAAGTTCTTCACGACTTCACTCTGACTAAGTCTATCTATACAGTGAGATGGTATCAGCCACAAGGACAAGAGACAGCCCCTCATCTCCGGATGTTCTCGCAGGAGGTCAGAGACGTTGACCCAAACCACTGAAATCCGTCCACGTCCTAACTTGACACAAATCCCACTTGAGTTGGTGACACGCAATGGGAGAAGCTTAACAGACTCACATACCCTCAGGCAGAAATGCACAGCTGTGGCTGACTGGGTAACGTTTCCAATCATCAATGCATTATTTATCCGGTGGAGATGCTGTGCCTCGGCTTGCCTGCCTTGCGCAGAGTCTGTTTACAGGAGCAGCCTTCACAGCCTTTCTTTCCCCTGTAACACCGTGTTGCTTACATAGCATCATTCCGTTCCTCCAACACGGAATGAACTCCTCAGTGCTGTGTATCTAAATCCACCATGCTTTTAACTGAAACATGACTGACATATAGCTGTGTAAGTTTAAGGTGTACAATGTATTTGATTTGATCCATTTATGTATTGGAATATAACTGCCACTGTGAAGTCAGCCCACACTTCTAAAACAATTATCATTTCCTTTCTGTGGGGAGAACAAATAGGATCTAGTCTCTTAGCGACTTTGAAGTATATAATACAGTGTTGCTTTATTTTTTACTTGGAATAGAATTGATATACAATATATTGGTTTTAAGTGTACAACACAGTGATTGTTACTGTGTACTGCAGTAAGTGCAGCTGCTGCTGCTATCAAAATGCAAAGATATTACATTATTTGTAAAATGACTGTATTTCCTATGCTGTATTTTCATCCCACCACCAATTTATTTTATAATTGGATATTTGTCCCTCTTCGCCCCCTTTACCTATCTTTCCCACTCCACCACGCCTCCCCCTGTGGCTCCTGCCCACCTGCTCTCTGTGTTCATGAGTCTATTTCTGTTTTGTTTGTTTGTTTTAGATTTCACACATAAGTGAAATTATATGGTATTTTTCTCTCTCCACCTGGTTTATTTCACTCAGCATAATGCCCTCTAGGTCCATCCATGTTGTCTCAAATGGCAGGTTTTCTTTCTTTTTGATGGCCGAATAATAGTCCATACAATACAGGTGCTGTTGATTATAATCACTTCACTGTCCATTAGAGCTCCAAAAATCATTTGTTTGTTTGCAATTTTGTATCCTTTAACCACATCACCCCAATGCACTCACCCCACAGGCCCCCGGTAACCACTGCTCTACTCTCTGCTTCTACATGTCCAGGTTTCCTAGATTCCACAAGAGTGAGATCACACAGCATTTGTCTTTCTCTGTCTGACTCATTTCACTTGGTATAATGCCCTCAAGGTCCATCCATGTTTCAAGTGGCAGCATTTCCTTCTTCCTTATGTTTGAACAATATTCCACAGCTTTACCTGCTCATCCACTGATGAACACTCAGGTTGTTTCTGTATCTCGGCTATTATGAATAATACAGCCATAAACATGGGAGTGCAGACATCTTTTTGATACCCTGTTTTTTATTTCCTTTAGATATATACCCAGAAGTTGGATAGTTAGGTCATATAATAGTTTTAGTTATAATCTTTTGAGGCACCTCCATACTGCCTTCCACAGTGGCTGCACCAGCTGACATTCCCACCAACAGTGTACAGCGCTCCCTTTTCTCTGCATCCCCACCAACACCTGTTATTTCTTGTCTTTTGGATGGTGGCCATTCTGACAGGTGTGAGGGGACATCTCTTTGTGATTTTTATCTGCATTTCCCTGATGACTGGTGGTATAGAGAATTATTTCATGTGTGCTAGCTTAGTTTTCCAAAAAGAATTACAGACTTCCTGGTATCAAAGTCATTTCTAATGTCCAGCACAAGGATAGGCACCGAATACATATTAAATAAATATTGATTCATTTATTTGAGCACAATGTTCCAAAAAAGTATAAGACCATAAGCAAGGAAATAAAGCTTATTTTTCCCCTAGATTGTTACCAAGAGTCAGAGAATTTGAACTAATCCCTACCTTTCTGGGCTTCCCTCACTGATAAAAATAAAGCAAACTTCAATGTTCAAGGTGGTGTACATAGCAGGTCACCTATGAGAACCACATGGATGACAGCTTGTATATGGAGGAAAGATACTGCAGAGAAGGACTTTTGCTATGTATTTTGTCAAAATTTCAAACTGTAGTTTTCCTTCCTTTTTACAGTTAAAAAAAAAGTAAATAGTCTCTACTACTTAATAACAAAGGAACCTACCCCTCAAAGTCAACTCTTTCTCATCAAGCAGAACTGAGTGTAAAAAAATTTAACATATGTCAAAACATAACTTGGAGACTGTCCAGAGCAGTCTGTAAAATCCTGTGAGCATTCAGGCTCCAGGCAGTAGCTTCTAACGTAGTATGTTCTGGCCATGTGCATCTCATGCATTTTTTAAAGCTCTGCTTTAAATGCAGGTTTATCAATAAAAATGCCACCAGAAAACAGCTTTGAAATTTTAATCTCTTCCTGAAATAAAAGGTTTCCTCAAGGCAGGCCTGGAACTGGTTGTGTCTGAACACCATCCACTTTCATTATACAAGAAATTTTCCTACAGCTTCTAAATCCTAATTTTGCAAAAGTTAAAAAAGTACAGTTTTGTCTCTCTCATCCCCCAAAGCAGCATAATTTAAGCCTTCATTGTGTCAGTCTTGAATTTTGTCTCCTGTAAGCTCACAATGTCACAATATTCTTTTAGATTAATGGGGATCCCTGCAATGACAGGGCAGAAGCCGTCATGGAGAACGGCAGAAGCCTAATGGCAGAAATTATCATGAATGCTGATGCACTGGCCACAAATTACAAGAGGAATTGGTGCCGTCACCTAATCCAGAGGCCCTCCAACTGAACGATGGCCAGCTCTGCCGTCCTCAGAGTGGTTCTGGGTAAAAGGCAAACTTCCACAGGGAATCTTATTTATTTTTACATATTATATGGAACCCCTTGGGCAACCTGGAAATAGATTTTTTTTAAGGCTTTAATGCTCTAAGGAATATGACACCTTTTCTAACTGGTGTGCACATGCAGAATGGAAACATATACATGGTTCTTGTATGTAACGTGGGCACAGTTTACTTAGCTCTCAAATTCGAATAATGCATGCATGGCAAATGCCATGTATATTCTCTGTGGGGAACTAGAACAGGAAACTGTTCTGGGCTCACACCTCTCCATCCCATCCTCCATTCTGCTCCCAGGTAAGGCTATCTTCTGTAAGTATGATCTCACTTATAAATGGAACCTAAAAGAGTTGTACTCATAAAAGCAGAAAGTAGGATGGCAGTTTTCTGGGGCTGAGAGTGGAGGAGGTGGACAGATGGTGGCTGAAGGGTACAAAGTGTCAGTTACATGGGATAAATTCTGGAGCTCTAACTAAGGCACAGCGACTATAGTTAACAATATGTGTTGTACACTGGAAATGTGCCATGGGAGTAGATCTTCAGTGTTCTCCCCCAACATACACAGTGGTTAACTACGGGAAATGATGGCTATGTTGGCCTGATTGTGGTAATCATTTCACAAGGTATTTTGAATCATCATGCTGTACCCCTGAAACATACAATTTTATTTGTCAGTTATACTTCAGGGAATCTAGGAAAATAAATATGAGCATTTCACTGCACTGTTTCATGCCCACGGACAAGGCTCCAGGCTCCCGTTGTGGTGACCGAGTCACCTGCAGTCCCCTCTTGAGATGCCCCTTCTTCTGAGACCCTGTGCCCTAGATGTGGCGTGACTCGGCCTTCTCAGGTCTGTGCCTTCACACTTGTTAGTTTTATGCTGAGGCCCCTTTCCAACCTGGTAGAGCCCCGCCCCTATGTCATTGTTTTCATGGCTCTATCACTGGCTCCATTTCCCCACAAGTGCCCACCCTCACTGCAGTGAATTAAAGTGGTTGGTGTCTGTCAATTCTCCCAGTAAAACTGCTCTGTCCAATGCAATAGATCCCAGACACATGCAACTAAATTAATTAAGATGAAATAAAGGTAAAGGTTCAGTTTCTCAGCTGCACTACACACCTTTCAAATACTCAATAGCCACACATGACTGATGGCCACGGAATTGGACAATGAAGACAGAAGACATGTCCATCCTCATAGAATGCTCTACAGGACAATGCTGCTCTAGAATATGAGAGTGGGGCCCATTCTGCATCTCTTCTGCAAAAGGTTAATTTCTAAACAGAAATCAGGAAAACCTGTAGTCAGTTGAATAGTGTCCCCAAAAAGATAGGTCCAAGTCCTAACTCCCAGTACCTGTGAATGTGACTTACTTGGAAATAGGGGCTTGGTGCAGATATTAATTAACTCCTGGATTTAGGGTGGGTCCTTAAGCCAATGACTAATGTTCTTATAAGAGAAAAGAGGGAAGCTGGACAGAGAAACAGAAAAGAATGTCCTGTGAAGATGGGGGCAGACAGAGATCTGAGGGATGCACCCACAGGTCTAAAATGCCAAGGGCTGCAGACGCTCACCAAGAGCTAGAAAGAATCACGGAACAGATTCTCCCTCAGAACTAGCAGAAGAACCAGCCCTACTATCTTGATTTGGGGCTTGTGACATCCTGAACTGTGACAATAAACATCTGTTGTGTTTGACCACCCAGTCTGTGGCAATGTATTTCAGCAGCCCTAGAAGACTAGTGCGTTCATCCCCTCGGTAGCAAAGATGCACTGCGAGGGAATCGGATGCAGGGCATCAGTCACACGGACGACGAGTGGTTGAGAATGGACGACACACAGTGAGCTAACTGCAGCTCAGCTACAGCAGGAAGCCGCCACCACAACAGGTGGAAGAGGAAAGGGCAGAAATTACTGAGAAGTTTCTGGAGCCCGGGGCTGAGGGCACCTGTCGGGAGTAGGCTCACTACAGGCCTGAAGCCATGGAGGGGATACAGGGACCTTATCAAAATATGGCACACTCGGTGAACTTATGTAGTCACATGGTATTTCAGCTGACTTGACGTAGACTCAGTCACCTACATAAAAGCTTACCGACACATCCGCTCCTTTCTTTGCCCCTCCTTCACTCCTCGATCACCGAGGACAGACATCCACTTCTTTTCCCACTGGTTTATGTACTTCTCTAAGCTCAAATCACAGCACATCCCCCTCACCTTGGAACATTCAGAGGGTGGTGCATTTCTGAGTTTCTTTTCAAAAAAATCACTGAAAACAAATCAGCAAAGCCTCTTTCCCTGCAGTCGGTCCCCAGCCTGATTTCAGGGCTCTTGGGCGCGATGCCCACTGACAGCCAGGCCTCTGCTCCCTGAGCAGTTCCTCCGGCCTGCACCAGATCACCTTGCTTTTCCACCATCAGGTTCCTTTCAGTTCCCTTTCTAGTACTATTTCCACAGTTGAAAATGCTTTTTATGATTTATGACAGGGTTCTTTGCCTCTGTTCTCAGATAAACTCTTCTCAGTATTAACTTAACTTTGCATTTAAAATTCCCAAAGTTCGATCTCCACTCTGTGACCACAGACCAGGTCCTATTTAGATAAGTGTCTGTTTAAGGGAAAGAATGCTTTTCTTCCATCCTTCTGCATCATCCGGTATATTTTTTAACATATTTTTTATTGAGCTGATATGTTGTGCATCACCCAGCCTACTTCAATTGTCTAACTTTTAGGATCATGTGTATGTGTAACTACATTTTAAACTCATGGGCTATTGTGAGATCTCCACCTAATGACAACAGAAGTAAGTGGTGAACAGTCAGGAGGACTCTGCGGTCTGGGGACAGACTACCCTGGATTCCACTCCAGCTTGACATTTACTGGCCATGGAATCATGGGCATACTGGCGATCAGGACGAGAGCCACAGGCGAGTATGAAAGGAGCTCAGCTGTAGAAACGGGACCAGGGCTGCCCTTTGAAAGGCGGAAACATCATGAAAGGTGTGAAGGGAAATGTATCCGGAACACGTTGGTTCTGAGACGTAGACACCAAAGAGGTCTGGGGGTGGAGCCTGATCAGGTGACGCCCCGCACCAAGCTTCTGCTGCTCACACATCATGGACGATCCTCACGGCAGAAGCCCACGGCACGGATTCCACACCGTTTCACATGTGGAGAGACTGAGGTTCAGAGTAACTAAACTCAGCGCAGGAAGACATGAGGGCTCTGCATCCCCACAGACACAAGTTTTGGTCTCGTCTTGGCTACTCACTGGGCTTGTGGTGTCGTGGAAGTCACATCACTTTTCAGAGCTACAAATTTTTCGTTTGTGAATACCTATGACCACAGTTTTGTAAGGATCATTCAAGATGCTCGGGCAGGCCCTTGAACAGTACTTCATGTGTAATAGGCTGTTAGTAAATGGTGGTTATTTTTATTGTTGTATTGTTGTAATCATGGATACTCAGCTAGAGCTAGTTCATCTGGTGCCTAAGGGAGATCACCCAGTTCACATGCACAGAATTCTGACCTTCTTCAGAGGCTCCTTAGAATCATGCTTATTCCTGTCTGGAAAAAAGGCTCTGTGAGAACAGGGACCATGTTTATGCTGCTCACTGTCTCTGCCCATCTTTCACATTCAGGTCCCGAATATTTTTCTGTCTCTGGCTGATTTCAGAGCAGTGTTCCACGCAGAGAAAAATGTCAGTGGCCGGGTGGCCACATAAGAAGCCGACCACAGTGCAGTTTGGGAATTGCTGCTTGTCTTCCACTGCAAGCAAAATGCAGGGATTTCAGAGGAAGGAACTGCGCACATAAATGTCAAGGGAACCAGAGCTGAGAGATCCATCTGGAAGTGTCGGTGTGTAGTCTGAGATGATTTTAGCATTGTTTACAACCCTTGATTTGTTTCATCTCTCTTCTCTGTGTAGAGCTAGCTCAATGGTTAATCGCTCTCACCACACCACGCTTCTACTCCCAGGAAGGTCTTCTGCCCCTGTAGGTATTATTACCAATCCCACCCAAGAAATATCTGTATCATAACAAGTCCATATTGTATGTTTGTGTCTGTAGGGAGCTGGAAAGAGCCAAAATTTAGAGCAGACCGTATCCAAGCAGGCTCCACTTTCACTACCTAAGTTAAGACTGTGCAGTTTCAACCTATGATTCATTAGCCACCACGTTTAAAAAGGGAAAGAAGTGAATTCCTTAGAAGCAGGTCAACATACGTCCCAGTTTACCTGAGAGCATACAGGCTACCTCTATCATTCTAGAATAATTATTAATGGTGCCTCTTTTTACTCCTAATAGTGTGCCAAGGAGGAGGATAAAATGTATGGATGGTCCCTTATTTGTGAGGAAATTCATAATTAGGTTCCTCCAAATCCATCCTAACTCATCTCCACACCTTGGCACAGGACCCCTGGACCCCCTTTCCTGGCCTCCTCCCGAGCGTGTGCTCACCCTGAGGTCTGCCCCTCACCTGGGCCCTGGGAGCAACGATGCACCTCCCCCGGACTGCATGCCTGCTGTCCATCCTTCACTGTCCATCATCTTCCTACATGCTTCTCCACATCTTTCCTGTGTCTGCTACACGGAGTCTCCAAGACAATGTGCTATTAACAGTAGTTTTTGTTGGTATTGTACAATTCATTTTTTATTATACCTGGTTTTCATTGTTCTCTAACTGTATCTCCCTGATCTGTTCGCAAATTTATCAACAATTTAGAATGATTCACACACTTCACCCCATTGCTCCCCTTACTTTTTTTTTCCCTTACAGAGTACTCGTTACAGAACAAGCATAAGTTAAGGAATCAGAAGGCTTAGAAGGGCATTTGAGATTATTCCAGCAAGGTTCTTCTATTAAAAAATAAGAAAACCCATTTAGAGATGATGAGAGATTAGGTCAAAGTCTTAGAGTTCACCAGAGGTAGAGTTTGGCTTAGAGACTCATTCTCCTCATTTTCAGTCCAGTATTTTTTTCCATTTTACAATTCTGTTCTATTTAGTATTTTTAACTGACTTAATTACCTCACACTTGTTTTTTAAGATGAAAGTATGTTTGTTTAGTTTCTCAGAAAGACACTCAACACATCAGTCCCAAGACAATCAGGCTGGCTTCATAAATAACAAAAAAATAGATGCTGTGAGGGCAATAGTTTCAGTCCCCTTCACATAGTCCAGGTACATTTTCAATGGCCTCCTGGAACTAGAATTCTACAATTTAGAGGTGCAGTCTTTTGAAGCAAAACTTAATATTCAACTAACCCATGTGAAAGATAGCTGATTAAACTTTACTCTGCATTTATATGTGGCAATTTTGACTTATTAAATTCTTTACTCAAATTTTAAAATATGGGAGACAGAAGAAATCAAAATAACATTAGGGCTCCATGAGAATAGAAAAACAGAGGCTTTCCTAAGGAATCAAAGGGCACAGAGCATGACTTGGATACATGGATAACAATTCAAGAAATGTATAACTGAATCCAACTCTGGAATTAATGATCCATAGTATTTAAAGAGAAACTGTTGTTTCTGCATTGATTTCTTGGTGGAATGTGTACCTTTCTTGTTAGAATGAGTTTTTTACATTTTTATAACTCTCTTCCTAAAAAGGAAGAATGCACTAGGCTCAAAGAATCTTTTAGACCAATTTAGAATTAGCAAAGGGCTGGCCAATAACCAAATGCCTGGGGTTAAGCAAATAACAAACACTTTACACTTCCATATTTAGAAAGCTCTGCAAACCAAATGACTTGGGAAAGATTAATAAACTTTGGGAACAGCAGATTTCTGAGATGCTTAATAAACCGGGAAGACTATACAAAGCCACAGATTCAGGATGTGGGAAAAAAATGAAGAGAGGAAGGGTTTATGTAATAGGCAAAATTGTTTGTAGCCTTCTCCTTTTATGGGTGGATTGGGCTTCGTGCCATTTCCTCTCCATCTGTTCAGTGGATACTAATGAGTCCCTCCCCAGCACCTTCTCCTGATACAGTTCAGGTCTTGCTCAAACATTGGGGGTGGGGGGTGGAGAAAGCATTGTGTCCAATAAATCTCAGCCTCAAGAGAGGAACATATTCCGTCTAAATCGGTCGTGTGGGTCCTGTTCCTCCTTTGTGGTCATGGCCTTGAAGTGGGTAAATGGCTGGGTTTTTACGATGCAATCTAAGGGCATCCGGGAAAGATTTTCTTCACCAATCAAGAGAAACGTACGAGAAGTCCCACTTCCTTCCTGCCTGCAGGTCTTAACTTGTGATGACGTGATGCCTGACGCCTAGGCAGCTTTCTTCCAGTTGGTGAAGGGCGAAAAGGGTGACCTGGGGTACGGTACGTCTAGCTCGTCTTTGGTTTACAGTGTGAACCCCAGCACCTTAGGCGAATGCCACTCTTCTGCATAAAACCCCCAGCGGTTTCCTGTCTCCTCACCGGGGCTGAAGGACCCTGTGTGATGGGCCCGGTTCCGAGTGATCAGAGCTCCGGTTCGCTGCTCCCGGGCTCACACTGCTTCAGCGGCGCAGATGTCCTTGGAGCCCGGGAACAAGCCTCAGTGCTGTAGAACAAACGCGGGGTTACGGATGCCTGAGCGCCTGGCTTCCTCACTTCATCGTCATAAAAACATAAATAATCACTTTGTTTTCTCTTATCCTGACATTTTTATTTTTAAAACTCATCATCCGTTGACGTCATATATTTGTCTATATTTAATTCTTTGTTGCTTTTCTCCTCAGACCATCTTATAAAGTCCATAGGATTAAGGCCTTGCACATAGGTATATTCTTCCTGGTGCCTGGGAGGACACGTGGTCACGAGCAGCTACCAGTGATTTGAGGAGCGAATGAAATGCTGATGGAGTAGTGAGAGTCCCCGGGCACCTCACCGGCTGCGCGAGCCCAGACGTACCAGCAGAGGTCGCTCTCCAGCCCGTGACCCCTCTACAGCCTTAAGAAGAGCAACGCAAAGGGCCGCGCACTCCCTGCCTGTCTGTGCTCTGCTCTCCAGACCCACACCGAAGGAGGGAAGGAAGGAACAGTAAGCCACTTGGATCAGCCGGTGCCACATCCCTGCATGACCTGGGATTCTGTCTGTGACGATCCTGTGGGTCAGAGAACCAGCTACAAAGAAAATCTAAGGACTTGTCATCATGTTTTGGAATTTTATGCCGGAGTTGTGCACTTCTGACTTCTCCAGGGCAGCGTGAGCCCTTGAGTCGCCACCACCTGGGCTGCTGCATCTCTCCTTGGGCCAAACCATGGATGCTCGAACCCAAGAAAGGACAGTGCTCACCAATGTCCTTGTCAGGGGGCCGCACACTGAAGTCTTCAGTGTCACAGACGAAATTAGGTGAAACAGTTACTTTCAATGTTACTGCTATTGTAGCGCTTTCCTTTAGGAGTTATCCACTGAAGGTGTCCCTTCACAATTCGTATGTTGGAAACCTAATGCCTGTGGTGATGGTATTAGGAGGGGGGCCTTTGGGAGGTGGGTCAGGACATGAGTGGGGAGCCCTTTGAATGGGACCAGTGCCTTGTAGATGAGGCCCAGAGAGCTCGGGGGGCTCCCTAGCCCCCCCCCCACCACCACGGAGGCACAAGAAGAGGTTCCCTGCCCCCCCACCCTGGCAGACCGCGAGAAATAGATTTCTGCTGTTTATGGGCCACCTGTTCTGTGCTGTTTCTACGAGCAGCCTGAACGGGCTCAGATGGACTTCCTTAAAACTCAGGTAAGTTTGTGAGGGCTGGGCTGGAAGAAATAGCAGAAGATTACAGGCTCAGTCACCTCAAATTCACCACTACCCCTGATTCTGACCCTCTTATAACCGAACCAAGTCTGATTAACTTGACTTTATCTCCTCAAAGCTTCTTAAACCCATATAGAAGTAGATCTCTGTGTCTAGCTAATCAATATTATTCCCCCGACATATCTACACAGTTCTGAATGTTCAAATAAGAACAGTGACTCCAGCAAGGAGCCTTCCTGTTGGGCTTTGTCCGAGTCTTCTGAGTCCCCAGTCATTTGCTCAGAAAGTATTAGAAACATTTAAGGTCATTTTGGCCAGTTAGAGACAACAAGGTTCCAGTAAAGGCGAAAACCACTTCAGAAAACCTAATCAGCATATTCAAGAAATGTGTGGTTTTGGTTAGAACTCTCTGACTAACCAGAAACTCAAGCTCTCAGAATTTCTAAAGATAAAATAAACATCTCTCTTGTTTTAACCCATGTCTCCTAAACATACTTGGCCACAAAACATTTTTGTCCTCTCGTACATGTGAAATAGAGTTATTCAAACTTCTTGCTTCTGTAAGGACATTAAAAATAATATAATCTTTCTTTGACAACAAGGAATATATGATCAAAGAGTTATCATTTGTTTTAAAGTTTGGAGAATGAGCAGAATTCATACTCATATCAAGGCATGTTAGGAAAGATGCTTTTAAAATAACACCCAAAATTGGCTTTCATTTTGAGATCTTGCTCAGTTTATTATGATTAAATGATTAAAATAACTATTAGGGTCATAATTAGATTTCAGTTAAACAAGATTGTTCTTTAAGTGGTATCCAGACAACCTGCCACACCAGATGTATAGAGGTATGTTACTGCACAAAATCACACTTTCAGGGTGAAGGAATGCATAAGGGAAATAAAGTATATTTATAGACCTCCAAGGAAAGATCACCATAATGGGAGAGAGCATTGGAGAAAAGAATTTATAAGGAAAATGACATATCCTGTAGACATTGTATTAGTACTCACTTCCCAAATAGCCAGAGACCAGTAATGATAAGACTTTGCTGATTATTCTCTAGTATATCCTGGCAGAAACTTATCTTCCTATAAAACTGCCTATCTTCATACAAGTTTACCCCATGATTCTTCTCCAGAGGGGTTCAGAAATGCTATTTCAGAAAACTCATATCAACATAATTCCTGGAGCTGCTTTCCTTGAAACTTTGCACATGTGAGTGCTGCAGACAGATGCAGTCTTGTAAGGCACAGCAGATAAACCTAGACGGAGGCGGGAGGTGTTCATTAGACACAAGTGGACATGGGCAAAAACGCCGATTTTGAAATGCCAGGACATTTTTCCTGGTGCCCCAAGGAAGTCTTCCAGAACCAGTGGAAAACTTGGAGGAAATATACATGAGTCTCCCATGTCTATGAGTGGCATTGAGTCAAAGTTACAGGAGACCTTTAAGAATTATATAGGATTTCCTGGTATTCATCTTGACTATTAAGTCTAGAATTTATTATTATTCTTTTTGTCTTTACATAAATCTCCTTACTTAAATGTGCCTGTTATCTGTAGGAGCATTGTTATCAAGCTTCTCTCACCCTTTTTAAATGATTAGGGCAATAACGACTCTTTGCACAAGACTTTGTTGTATTTGAGTTCTATATTCAAACAACAGAGTTTGTCTAATGGACATGTATTTAGATACAAGTGTTTACTTAATGTTTGTAATATACTCAAAGGTTATACTTAGTGATAAAAAATCAAAAAGAACCATCTCTGTTTTAAATGACTTAGTTGTTTGGGGGGATAAGACATTTCTAATGATTCAGCTCAACAAACATTTCTTACAGATTACTATAGCAGGCAATAGGGATAAATAAATACTTACTAAGCGTGTAATGCATATCAGGTACATGACCTGTGTATTTCGTTTAGTATTCAGAACAACCCTTGGAGGTATATAATATTGAATCAGAGGAGTTAAATAATTCTCCAGAATCACTTAGCTCACTTCCTAGTTATAAAAAGCTTGGATAGGAACTGGGTGTGTGAACTCTACAGCTTAAGTTTTTCCTTACATTCACAAATAACAGCACAAAGTGTCCCTTCACTAGACGTAACATTATTTTATACAGCAATTCACAGAAACGCTGTGGGCTGACATAGTAGGGATGGGCTTCATGCAAGAGGTGAGATTTGAGCTGAGCTTTAAAGGGTGGATGGAATTTGGATAGGCTGAAGAGTCAAGAGGGTCGAGGGTAAGTGGGTCCTCAAAGGTCAACACAGACAAGTGGGAATGAGCCCAGCACATTCGAAGGCCAGGGAGGGGTCTACTCTGTGGAGAAAGGATTCCATTTTGGAGTCAATATAAGGAGGACTTTCATCCTAGGAGGGTTTAATACATGTTAATGCACCATCAGTTGTAGGTGACAGGTGAGTGGACACAAAATGATGATATCAGTAGCTGCATTACATTCATCAGCAGCTAGCACACTGGATGCACACACCATTTAATGCGCGATGACAAAGTAAAGCATGATGTCTGATAAATAAGAAACCTGAGACCAAGAGACATTAATTGTCTGTATCATAGGCCAAGCAGAGGACACAATGCTAGCCTCTGGGTTTCCAATCTAATATCTTTCCATTGTTGTAGGCTGAGTCAAAATATCATTTTAAAAATATTTCTCCCATCTCCTCCCTTTTACTTTCTGTTTTCCAGTCTGAAATCCCATAGTACAACAGTGCTGTGGGGGTCCCTTTGTCAAAATCGCCTTTACGCTCTAACAAAGAGGTGCTGCCTCTCTCTGTACAATTAATGATACTTTTTGTGATAATCAGTATTTGTTACAAAAATCACAGTAAGTTCCAGTTGCTTTTTTCCAAAAGAGATAAACTACACAGATTATAAAGTTGAGATATATTTTGCTAGTTTGATGTTTAATATTTTAATGAAAAACAGTGAGAACTTCCTAGTGAATTTGCCTCCAGTGAGGAAATTAAATTATGGTTGGAAGATAATGATTAATGATATCTGGGTCGTGGAGGAAAGTACAAGGGTCCCAACACCTCTTCCCTTTGAAATAGAAGCCCAGTTAAGGAAATTTTTCTTAGTCCATTTCCCACAAAGGCAGGGATTCAGACAGCTTTTGGGGGAAAAATAAAATGTAAATTAATAATAAAAAGCCAAGATATCCCACAAGCAGAGAGGTAAAGCTAGTATAGGTAAATATCTGAATCTTTTCATATTGTTTAGGGAAAAGGAAAGCAAAGCAAAGAGAAAAAAGAAAGAGTGAGGAGAAAGAAGAAAGCAAAGAAGGAAATGCTGACCGATCTGAATGTCCTTTCCTCCCGCAACGCTGGGCCTGCTGTTTGTTCAGATGTACCACACTCCCGGGGTGCGCTTCCTGGGATAGTCTTTACTGACACCCACGTAAGTCTCAGCATTATTGGTGCGGTGGCTGCACCCTACGGTCACCCCCGCATTCTGAGGGACTCCAGCTACGTGTGTCTTTCCACTGCATCTGGAAAGTGAAAGGGGCTCGGGCACTCTTCCCGGGCACAGGGAGGTGGGGGCCAGCCAGGAAGGATGAGGGGGCTGGTGAGCACCCACATTTCAGAGGCTGCACGTGGGCAGGTTCGCCAGTACCTCAGTCGCGGGGCCAACGGCTGTTGCCAGCGCGAGATGAAGAGCTCTGCTTGGGCCCGTGAGGCTGGCCCGGAGTGGCCCCCTTCCCGTCTGTTAGGCACAAGGAAGTGCCATCAAGCTTTGCTCACTGTACAGGCCAGTGAAAGATTTTTGTTAACTAGCAACTGGGCCCTCTTTTTATTTTACTTCCAAGGAAAAGAAAGAAAGTCAGTATCGGCCAGTGGACGTGGATTTGGGAAGGAATGAGGTTAGAGGAAGGGAAAGGACTAAAATAAAAGAGCAGAGTGAGTAGATGAACGCAGATTAGGAGCTGACTGAACTACACAGGGCCCAGGCCAGGAGGTCAGTATCTCCACAACTTTCCAAAGCAGGGTGACGTGAGTCCACATGGCACAGCGTGGTGTGGCTGGATTGTCTGCAATGGGATCTCTGCCCTGTACAAAAAGGGCTGCCCTCTCGGGCAAGCAGAGAAATACTGGACAATGTGAAGGAGGGAAACAGCCATGGGGAGCACTATTTAGCGTGCCCTTTTCTTTCAGCTGGGGAGGAGATGTGGGACTAACAAGCTGAGAGCCAGCGGGGCAGTCTCATTTCGGGGCTGCCCTGCAGGTGCGTTCATAACAGATCACATGCTAACTGGACAGAGCTCAACATTCCATTGTTTCTCATGTTAACCACACCAAAGGCACAGCTGGAAGGTGGCTGCCACCAGGAGGGGTCCTTTCACTAGTCCTCAAAGGCCACCACAGCTGATGCCTCACCTAACAATTAGTAGCCACTATTCTAGAAAATTCTGAGAAGTAGGTAGTCCTCGCTTCTTCCACCTCCTGAGATAGATGCTCGTGGCCTAATTAAGCATATTAGAAAGTCAACAGCAGAATAATGCTTAAGAACATGAGCTTCAGAGATAGAGACCAAAGTGTTCATTTCAGTTCTACCAATTTCTGGCAACTTGAGCATAGTTAAAACAGTGTAAGTTGTTAGCTCCATTCTTCCCCATTTAGGAAGTTCATTCTAAAGTTGTGAATATGAATTTAGCATATATTAAACCCTTAGCCCAAAGCCTCTACACAATACAACAGTCCCATTTATCTGTGTTTCACTCTCCGGGCTCAGTTATCCTTGGTCAACTGTGGTATGGTCAGGTCAGTGAGAGCCCACCACCGCATCACAGCGCCTACGCCACTCACCTCACTCCATCCCATCACCTGGGCGACCTACCATCTCGCATCATCACAGAAGGTGGGTAGGTTCCCATATGGTACTTTGAGAGAGGGAGAGACCACATTCATGCAGCCTTTATTACATACATTGTTAAATTGCCCATTGCTTACTGTGTCTGATTTATAAATCAAACTTTATCATAGGTATGTATATATAGTCAAAAGACATGGTATATATAGGATACATATTATCCACAGTTTCAGGCATCCACTGGAGGTCCTGGAATGTGTCCCTCCTGGATAAGGAGGGACGATATACACACAAGAAATGACAGCTATTAGTATAAAAACTGACTTCAGTTATGACACTTCCTTACATGGGACACTTCATTAATTTCACATGTACTTGGGAAATACCTGAAACCCTTTAATAACTCCCTCCATGACTGGCACCCTACCGGCCTACACACCAGCCTCACATATACGCTCCCCCTCTATGAGCCATATTAGATTTCTTTTTGTGTCTTTGGCAGAACAGTCTGGCCAGCAAGACCCACAGAGGTCCTGATTCCCTCAGCTCCAGCTTCTCATCACACATCACAGCTCTCCTTCACAGTATGCAGCAGGTTGTAAAGGTGCATATTATACCTACAGCGGTATTGTTTTTTAAAAAAATACATACCTATCCTGTCAGCCTCTAAGTACCAGGAACTCCAGGACTTTGCTTTCCCGTGTACACTGTCTCCAGTACCAAGCTTGGAGCCAGGCCTCCAGGGGGCCCTCCACGATGTCTGCTGAAGCAGCAAGCTCCCAGACCCAGGTTGCGCGAAGCAAATTCAGAGAAACACTTACGTCCAGCTTTTATGGCCTGAAAGGATTGCTACAGTTTCTGAGTACCTGAGTATATTACTTAGGCCTAGAAAAAAGCACATTTTATTATGCTCCAGACAAAGCACATTCCAGGTGTCCAATCTTTAAAAAGTTGCTCACTGCCACTTTGTGTGTTCAATAATATCTTACCATTCAAAGACCATTAAAATATATTTACATATTTCACTTAATAGTTTTCTTGTTCTAATATGTATATGACCTCTATGTGTATGTGTGTGTGTGTGTGTGTGTGTGTGTGTGTATGTGTGTGGAAAGAGGGAGATAGAGAATGTATATATATATAAAACTCTTAAAAAGCCACAAAAATAAACAAGAAAGTTGATGGCTCATATCACATTTATTTTTATTCTAAAGGGAATGCAATACCCTTTTCACTCCTATTCTGCTCAAAAC
The DNA here is from genome assembly GCA_032199065.1 of Smutsia gigantea. Taxonomy (NCBI): domain Eukaryota; kingdom Metazoa; phylum Chordata; class Mammalia; order Pholidota; family Manidae; genus Smutsia; species Smutsia gigantea. The sequence goes on along the minus strand of JAVSCE010010557.1, from coordinate 20,076 downwards.
ACACTGTGGCTCTCTATAAACACTCTTTATTTAATCAGCAAATCATATGACACATACCAAGCTATAATGTACTTTCACACAGCTTCTTTTTCTTTGCTTAATATAAATGTCTCATGTGGGAGGGGGGTGTTCTTATTCTCATTATTATATGCCAGCTACATTGTAATGAAGAATACAATTTTGAACACATTTCCAGACAGAACCTCTCATTTCTTCATATTTTTTCTCTTGCTTAGTCAAATTAAATTGCACACCCAGTTGAAAAATGCCAGTGACTCTCATTCTAATTCATTTACACTGGCCAATCAAAGAAGAAACAGGATATCATTCCTTTCAAAGAAGGAGAAACTCCCCAAAGGACAGTATCCCTGAAGGACAGAATAGGAGGGCAGAAAAGGGACCCCAAAAATGCCCACCTAAAGGCATTTTCAGTATGGAGCAGAAAACGTCCATGCAGAGATGGCAAATAATAATGGAGACAGAGCAGTGGTTAGTTCAGAGAAGGACTGCAAGTAAAGGGGATACACCGTGTTGAAGGATTGTCACAGAATTAATCATCAAAGATGCCGGCAAAGATCCCAAAGCCCGCATCCTGGGGTCACCACTAATCCCTGTCAAAATCCAAGCAGAGAATATACTTGGTGCTTCCCCACCCCACTCAGTATAGCAAATTAGCCCCTCCAGTGAAACAAGTTCTTAGCAAGGACTTATTCCAAGGGCTTGGCAGCTGAGAGGTCACTAGGTGCTCTACCTCTCCCCCTACTCTATTACCAGGGCACCACCACCATCACTACTAGCACAGCCACCATGTTCTGCTCGGTACTCAAGGGGCCTCAGCACGTGAGGGTCTGTGTGTATACAAGTAACAGCATTTTTCACTGCCACTTTCTATAAAGGCATTTATGAGATAATCTAATGACCAGTATTAGCATAATGGTTCACCAAGTGTAATTATTACCTCCATGGGGTGACATTCCATAAAGCATCCAGAATTGATTTTATACACCTTTTGTTTATATATTATACCCAGAAGGCACAGAACAGTACTCCAAACGCAGGACCAACACGTTCTGACGAGCCCACTTTCCTTTTCTGTGCTGACGGAGCCCCTCTTTGAAGAGACCCCTGTGTGAAGCAGGGAGGAATTGAAGATACCTTACCCCTGACAAATACTTTGAAAGTATAAATTCAAATGTTTTCACATTCGCCCTTTATCCTCTTCTCTAAAATAGCAAACATGAATGTCAGCCTGAGCACTGTGTATCCTGGTGTATTTTTGTCCCCGGTCAGATGACAAGCTCAGTACACATAATAAATTAGAAGTTATACTTTAAGAACAGAAGAGAAAGAGCAGCAAGTGGAACAAAATATGAAGCAAAGAAATATGCCCATACATTGTGGGAAAACTTGATGTATAAAAGAGGTGAAATTAGAAAGCAGGAGGAGAAAGATGCATGTGGCTAGGACAATTGGTCATACTGATGGAACAAGTAAAATTTGATTCCTACCTCACACTATACAAAAATGGAAGCATGGGTGGAGCTAAAGCTTAAATGCAAAAAGCAAAGTCATTCAGCTTTTACCAGAAAACAGAAAAAAAACATTGTATGTATATGGCTAGGAAATGATTTTCAATTAAAACAAGACAAAAATTAAAACCTAGAAAAAAAAATACACTTGCTGCATTAAAAGTAAAAATCATTGGTGCATTCAAATAAGTGGAAAAGATAAGCTACCATATAGAGGACTATATCTGCAACTACCTCCTCAACAAAGGGTTATCATTTGGGACACAATTACCTTCTCTAAATCTACAAAAAGACAATCACTCCAATTGGATAAACTGGGAAATAATTCCGAAGAATACCCCAGTGAGGCACTCAAATGGCCAAAAGAAACAAAACATCCTCAACGCCATCAGCAATCAGAGAAATGCTGGTTAAAATGCTGAAACATAATTTAGCAACTATAACAATGGCAAAAATCTCAAATGCATGGAGAAGATATAGAAAAAGGGAAGCCTCGGGTCCAACAGTGGGAGTTTATATTACTTTAACTTCTTGGGAGAGCAATTTTGCAATATTTAGTAAAGTTAAGGATGTGAGTAAGCTTTGATCCTATAACCCCACATCTTTGTATATGTCTTAGACAAACTTGTATATATACATAAGGAGGCACAAATAAAAAGAAGTACAGCAGCATTTCTTATAGTAGGAAAAGAAATGGAAATAATCTAAAATATTCAATGATGATTTAAAAATCTCTGGTACATATACACACTGGAATGCTAAAGTTAAAATGATGGAAACAGAACTATATGTATTAAAATGAATAAGATAAAAAATACCCTGCTGAGTAAAGAAAGCAAAGTACAGAAATTCTTATGCCAGATATCCTCAAGGGCCAGGGACTGCTTGGGCTGTGAGGAGACCCATAAGCCCGACTCATACTGCATCACACAGGGTGAGGATCATAGAAATAATCTATTTAACCATCTATCACAGTTTTCTCCCTAAGCTTTGGGTTTGTTTTTATTTCTTGTTTTATTAAAATATAATTTATGTACAGTAAAACTGTCCTTTTAAGTGTGCAGTCCTGCAAGTTTTGACAAACTTAGTCATGCAAAATACCTGTCACCTCAATGAATATACTCAATCCCTCAAAAATATTCCTCCTTGTCTCTTTGAAACTAACTCCTGCCCACACTCCTGCTCCATAGTTTCTCTTGGGTAAATACATAGGATTGAGATTACAGAGTCGTACGGTAAGTGTGTGTGTAACTTTATAAGGAACATCCAAAGGATTTTCCATCACTGTATATTCTCATAGTGCCAAATCACATGATTTTCTCCTCTGTACCCTTCTGGAAATTTTATAGCTTTAGATTTTGCTTTTCAGTCTATGACTGGCTTTGAGTTTAATCACCCTTACAGGAGGCAAGGTGTTTAAGTACGTCTTTAATATGATCACCCAGTTTGCCATTTGTTATCCCTTCTTGGCTGAATGTCTATGTGGGAAAATTAGACCTTTCCCTAATGCCTTCAGATCTTGTCCTTATTTTCCTAATAACTGTTTCTTCATATGTAAGGCACTGTTTTTAATAAATGTGACATTTTTTTTTCCTTCATTCTGGCCTTTCATTAATATTTGGTGAATTTGACTGTATTTTCACCTTTGTGATTGAGACTGCCCACTGAATCGTCTGCTGCCCTATTTGTACAGACCGGTTTGGGGAAGTGAGGGTCCCAGCAGCAGGTTTCCGGGCTATAAGTGATTCATCTCAGTCATCACCATCCACCTTGAGCATATATTTTTCTTTCTTTTTCCCACCACAAGCTTCCTCATTCAGCACTCACACCTGAAGATAAAAGGTTTATTGCTGCTTCAGGCCCTGCTTCTCTCCCCTCTGGATGCCGCAGGTGACCCTGAAGCACCTCTCACCTGCATGATCACGCTCTCCTTGTGTTCACTCCACAATTTCTCTCTGTGAGGAGAAAGGCTCCTCAGCATGCCCTCGAAAAACCAGCCAATACTATGAATTAATCTTAGAGAATTTCATAATGTCTAGTAGACTGGTGAATATTGATGTGCCCCTAAAAGAGGGTGAAGAGTAACTACGCAGGGAAAGGAAAGAAAGTCTTACACAGACACTCATTCTCACATACCACTAATATATAATCTACAAGCCACAAAATCTTTTGTTTTTAATTCTCCACTGGTTTTATTCCTCAAATTTGATGTAAGTCTATCAAATGCATATAGCTCTAATCACTTTAAATTGCATGTCAACTTCCATAGCAATTATCAGTGCTTACCTAAGTAATTAATATCTATTTATCCCGAGTTACATTAAATTACTACACAGATGAAATACTGTATAAACTTAATCTGCAGTAATAAGGTTACAATTAAATGCTTATTGATTATGTAATCTTAAACTCATTGCCAAGAAACATTATTTTATATATTATTGTTTCCAAATCTTCATTGTCCTAATATAACTTAATCAAATAGTCATTTAGAGAGATAGTATTTATTAGAAAAAAGGTCAATATATTAAGACATAAAATTAAATGAAACTATGACTATTTCCTATCATTATATAAAAAGTAAAACACTTAAATTCGGAAACCTTAAGAAGATGCTTGAAAAGGAACCCTCATCCTCATTATTTGATGATCAAAAGATTTTCTCCAGTGACTTATTCTAGTTATTTGGGCAATAAAGTCTTGAGTAAGGTTGATCATGTAAGTAAATGTAAACTTTCCATACCATTATGGTGTCTGTACATACTAAAATAATCATGAAAGAAATTTTAAAGTGCAGAGGCATTATTTCCACATGGAACTAAACAGTTAGCCGAAAGAAAAAAGATTTGGGTACCTGATTTTGCTAACTATCATCTAAATGAATGGAGAGAAAAATTGGGTTAACATTCAATAGTCCTGCATAGAATATGTTATTCTGTCTATATTTGAGCTCCCAAAGGAAGACTGTTTTGAGATCTTAGTTTGGCCTGACTGGATTTACCAGCATCACTGACCCCACGCGTTGCATCATGCGGAGAGATACACATGAAACATGTCATATTTGCTGGGGTGGTTAAGAAAGAAGCTTGCAGAACGTACCTCACAGTTCCTGACTTAATTTTCAGACTTGTACTTTTTCAGGCAAATTCTGATCACTTGAATCAAGAAACCCAAATAGAGACCACTTATGATCTCTTCCTGAAAGAGCTCAAAAGTCATTAAGTTGGAATACAGAGGGAGTCAGAGAGACTATGATAGTAAGGCTTGGAGATGGAGATCTCGCTCCTCCAGTCTGAGGGTGGGAGAGCAGGGTCAGGGCCTCATATTCTGAGAGAAAGCCAGAAAATTCCTCCAGTTCCCAACGAAGACAGACCTGAATTTGCTCCCGCTGAGCACAGAGTGCAAAGGAGGGACCTGGAAAAACACTTCTAATCCTGAACCGGAAGAAGAAATTATAGATGTTCTTGTTGGTGACAGAAACATCGCAGACCTCAGAGACCAATTAATTCCACATCAGCCACATGCAGAAGGGGTTTTCACTTAACTTAAAAACAAATCTTCTTTCTGATGTCAAAGCAAATCAGCAAAATGCTGAAGTGACAGTTCTGATGTTCACCAATTATTTGAGATAGCACCATTTTTAATAGAAGTGCCATTAAAAAACATGAATTAAACACTTCAAAAATGTGTCACCCTGACCCTCAAACCCTCCCTTTTGCTTTCTTTGTCCCGTGCCTCCCAGATCACAGAAGTTGCAGAGCTGCTAATGCTCTCTGTAGTTACTTCCAGTGGGAACTCCTACTGCCAAATGCTAGTCTCTGTTACTACCTTGTCCTTAAACCAAACCATCTTGCTGAAACCTACCTCTAGGTTAACATTTTACAAATGGATAATTGCCATGAAATTTTGTTTCAGAAATTCCTTAGTTATTGTCATAATATTTCAGAATGAAAATGCTAGAATAAATAAAAACGTTAGAGGGTTTATATTCGACTTTATGTACAGATCTTCAATGGATTTGAATCTGTTCGTAGTTTTGCAGAATTCTCCCAGATTAGACTTTTTTTTTTTTTGGCCTATTTGGTTTCTTAACCAGAACTTTAAGATAGAAAAACCAACATAATTTTATCATGAGACTTCATCAGAAACAAAACGAATTCATTGAAAACTATATTTTAATTCATTACATTCTTAATAAAATCTAAAAGTAGAAAAGATAAGGATTGCCACATGATGAAAATTATTATTACAAATGGCCAGTGGACAATATTTTCTAAAGTAAATAGGAGTTGTTGAATCTAATACTTCAGGCGAACAACACAAAATCTTAAATAAATATAGTTAACCTTTGGGAAATAATGATTAATTTCTTAGGATTTACTAATCATTGAAAATTAAATCTGATCTATTTTAGAAATTCTTGGGAGAGATAAGTAAACGTGGGGAAAAAGAAACAAAAAGCTCAGTGCCCTCACAGAATAATCAATTACCAAGAGGACATTTTTAAAATCAAAACTTGTATAAACACAGAGTCTAGCCGCACGGAGTCGGCCCGGGGAGGGAGGCAGCGTGTCCCCGCCGACCCCGCGGCTGTTCTCCGTCTGCGAGGGCCCCTGTTTCTCGCAGGACAAACGGAGAGGACAGGGACCTAGGACGCCCCCCAGCCACCCCCAGGGCCCCGCACAGGGTGGGAGCCGCAGTCAGGTGAGACGCAGGGTGCAAGGTCCCCGCGGCCCCCGCGCCTCTGGGCTCCCTGCGGGGCCCCAGCCCTCCCGCCAGTCTGCACGGAGCCCTCGGGTCTGGCCGGACACCGCGGCCGCGGCTGCAGAGCGCCGGCCCGGGATTCGGGCGCCATCAGAACAGCAGTTAGTCCTGGACATTCGGGGCTCGTCCAGCCCATCAGGCCCACGACCCCGGCCGCCTGCAGCAGGTGCGGGCACGGCTGCTCTGAGCTGCTCCGGGGCTCTGCCCTCCTGTTAGGCCGGAAAGGACCGTCCGAGCGATTCCAGGACTGGCTACACGTGGTATCACTATTTTGTTCCTCTCATACTTCAAAACTAACTCTGGTCTGTAGACAGAGCACTGAAGGGTTTGAGCGGATATTACTGTATCTTCCTTTCTGAAAGACGTTTTTTGTGTCTCCCCTTTTTTATGTGAAACACAAGCCGACCCGATAATATTATTACTCTTTCAAAACAGCAGCCTGATTCTGTATCCAAGTTCACCAGAAGATGGATCCTAGTTATATTAGTTTCATGGTTACAGTGAGATAGAAATGTGTTGTCTCTGCATTTCTATGAAATGAGAAGGAACATATTCTTCGAATAAAAGCAAGAAATAGCTTTGAATTAACAGAAAGGTGGATATTCATTTTTTTAAGATTGAATCTCCAATTATTTTTGTGCATATGCACTGGTAGGTAGGCAAGGAGATGCGATTTCGAGGGACAGACTGGGGAAAGTGAGTCATTCTACCAATTCACATGGCATCCGGGTTATTCTGACAACAGCCCGCATTTAGAAAACGTGTCTCAAGCTCTCACGGATTGGTCGAGCTCAGGGTGCTCATCTTACTGAACACATGTTGGACTTTGTAGAGTAAGCTTCTCAAGAGTCAAATTCTCCTTCTAATTGACAAAACCTATTTGTCTAGAGTTCACTTTTTTATATATATATTTTTTATTAAGGTATCATTGATATACACTCTTATGAAGGTTTCACATGGAAAAACAATGTGGTTACTACATTTACCCATATTATCAAGTCCCCACCCATACCCCAGTGCAGTCTAGAGTTCATTTTCTTTAAGTAAATAAACAATTATAGAATAGAGATTAGCTGGTGTTCGAACAGAAAGCAAATTCCTCAAAATATTGTTGAATGTATATAAATTAAACATGTAAGTAGTATTTCTCTTTAAAATTATATTTAAAACTATTCTTTTTTCTCAAAAAAAAAAGCTTGGATTTTTCTTATTGTTTGGAGCTCTCAAACACTTGAAAATTAATTTATGCTGTAGATCAAATGACTCGATATTTTGATAAATTCTAGAACCTCTCATCTTCCATCTGATTCCATATTCATTGAAAACCACTCACAGCCATGCTCTCTCAGCCAGAGTCACGGTGGGAGATGCTCTCAGAGAAAAGGGGCCTTTCTACCATTCTATTTAGGGCTACTTTTGGTTACAGCATTTTCATCCAATGCCAGGAAGTCACACAGCTTTTCAGTTTCTTTCATCTGTTCTTTCTTTTTTTTTTTTCATTTTAGGTCCAGTTTATTCTTAACATCCCCTGGCTAGGTTAATTTGGCTGTCCTAAGTGATTAATTGCTGTGATCAGAAGTAGATATCCTGTACCACATCAAACTTCTCTGTATGTAGTATGCGTGGTCCCTGCATTCATCTACCGATGTGTACACATGCTGACCTAGTAAAAACATACTGTCTCCCGGCCCATCTCTCTTTATCACAAAGAAATCCAAGTGAGGACATATTCCCGGTGCCGTGTAGCTGCAAAGAGAAGAGACTCATTGTGTTGCAAGAACATCTCAACCATTGGCATTTTATACTCCCCCAAAGCTTTTTTTATCTGAAAATTTTTCTTTGTGTGTTGTCCAAATATCTTGAAAATTGAAAGTCAAAGAATGACCCAGTAGCTTTTCTCTTTTCATTTTTTTAGCATTCATCTGACTAGGTTGTTGAATGAACGTTCAGTGACTACACAAAATGTGTTGTGAACTAATGGACAGAATCAGACCATGGCTAACCATCGCCCCAAGCAAATACTGCTGATTTTATTAATATCGGCACAGCTCATGGGACTGTGGCAAACCAAGGACAGGATCACCTTCGTGGGGAAGGAAATCTGAGTTAGTGTCTTGACCCCGTTATTGTTCAGCACAGAAGGAATAAGTTCAAGGAACACAGAAGTACCTCCCACTGTATCTAGTTTCAGGTGGGAATCTTCCTGATGTGGAGATTGAGATGCACCTGTTTCATTGACAGAAGAAATTCCTGTTGCACAAGAAATGATGAGAGAGCAGCAAGAACTCTGAGAATCTGACAACTGTTGGACAAAGAACTAGCATTAAAAAAAAGTTGAAATTCTCTCCCAAGTCTACAAAAAAAAAATAATAATCTAATCTTCAGTTAATGAAAAAGAAAAGATTTGCCACTGGGGAAGTGAAATAAAAGATTAGTAAAATATGAATTTAAACATATCACAGACCATATAATGCAGTCAGAAGGGAAAGATGGAGAAATTTCCTGGACCTGGAAAATTTTGCTGATGCAGAATCTTTACGAGCCATCCACAGAGATTACATTCAGCATTTAAAAACGTGAGGCTTTAGTTCAGCATTAAAACCTTGGCTGATCTTAGAAATGATTTTTCACCCAATGTCCTAGAGGCCACAGAAGTAATAGAACTGCAGTAGGACCTCATGCCACCACATCAAAGTTCCCCAGGAGAGGGAGAGAGTTGGGCAATTACTTGGAAGAAAGGCAGCTATATCAGCCTAAGCCTGTTATCAAATGAGTACCCTGGAGTACTGAGAGACTGACACAGAGGCAGGACTCACTTCATCTGTTATCAGTGATCAGTTCATACGGAAGAGCTGAAGCACAGCCATACAGAGCTTGGAGTGGGAGAAAGGATGCATTTGGGAAGAAATGAGGAAGAGAGGACTTATTAAAGGAAATGATGGGATGCAACAGGTCAAATCGGGTCATTTTATCGTGATGGATCCCTAGTGGGAGAGGTCTGACTGCCAAGAGCCCACAGAAGCCATCTTTGAGGGCAGAAATAGAGGCTACAGAGGAGCTGCCGGACTGACAGTGTAACACACACTCTCTTCCGTTGTTTGGTTTTGCTCTTTGATGATAGAGAGTATAAGCTAGTCCAAGTAACACCAACATATTTAATAGGAGTAACTATCCATGGAAACTGAACACAGTGACCACTTCCTCTTTTTAACACCTTCTGTTAAGAAAAATGAAATGTAACAACATGCCTACTACTTGAAAGATGAGTTATTCCCCTTTCTAGTAATAAATTAACATTTGTGTAAACTACACTTTACAAGGAGCTGTAGAGAAAACTTAAGAACGTGAGTTTCAAAATGACACTTTAAAATAAGACAGATTTTATTACCCCTGCTTCCCAGATGAGAGAATTGAGGCTCAGCCAAAGCGCTGGTAGCAGAGGGGAGCTTATCAGATATCCGTGTGCTTACGGGCTTTCTGTGTATTTTCCAGACCTCCTGCGGCCCACGGGCTGCGAGCGGACGCGGCAGCGTTATTCCAAGCGGGCGGGTCCCGGAGGCCGCCGGCTCGGTGTCTGTAAGTGGTGCGCGCCTGACTGCGGCGGACGCAGGTGCTGCTGTGTGGACGCTGCTGTGACAAAAATAAAAAGCAGGTGCCACTGAGCGAGCGCCCAGGTGGGTGTGAGGAGACCCGCGTTAAAGGGCGGAAAAGTGGTGACTTGGGGGAGGTGACACAAGACACTGAGTGACATGCCCAGGGGCGGCCATATGGGGGGCGAGCCACGTGCCCGCGGCTTTTGCACCTTGGGGGGAGAGTCTGGAAAGTAGAAATGCATTCCGTGAGGTGACCCCTACTGGTCATATTTGGCACAATGGTACAGAGGTTAAGTAGAGGAAAAATGTCAGCAGCAAGCAACTAGAAATTAGAAAGAATAGATGTTCAGAGTTCATGGGGGGGACAGACAGGGAGGCTAAGTGCTGATAAACTCCGAGCAGTTGAGCAGGCAAGGAATCAGCAAAAGATGGGACTCCAGGTTGGACGGGGAACCATGAGATTCAGAAGGTTTTCGTGAAGGGAGTCCCATAAAACTGACTCTTCGGGACGTGCCCTGGCTCAGCTGGATGAAGGACGCAGAGGAAGGGCCCCACGAAGGGTTCCTTCTCCCTTCCATCAGAGAGCCTCCTGCCAGCGTGTTCTCATCCCGGGTGCTCTGCCAAAGCAGAAGGCTTACATGTGAGTCATTTATTTGAAAAATGATTTGAGAGAGAATAAGGGATAAGAAATGAGTCAGGGAAACGGGAGAACAATGGGAAATGCTTTTTGGAGTGGTCATTGCAGTGACAGTGACGCTCAAGTCTGCACATTTCCTGAGATTTGGAGAATTCATCTCAGAACTGTACACACAGCCCATGGGGGACAGAGACTGTAGCCACTGGCTCCCCTCCCCCAGCAGCCAAGGATGGACCCATCACAGTCTTTCTCGGCAGTGGGTTGCGTGAGAGCTGAGCGGCCCCTGAGGGAGTCACATGCTGTGACCTGAGAACCTGAGGACAAGAAGCAATCGCGCACTTGACCCCCGTCGGACAGGTGCTGCCTGGTTGTGCTTGTGGGAAGGGCCGCAGCCTGTGTGGAATGGGAGCAGCAGGAGTGGGATATGACATGTGGCCAAGATTTTGAAATGATACCAAAGAGCTATTGACAAACACAGTTGAGTCAAGAGAAGCTGGCATCTAAGCAAAAAACAAAACAAAGTTGGGGGTCAGATTAAGAATGGTGTTTCAGAAAAAAATGCTGTAGATAACTGGCCCAGAAAACAGACTGGATGCAAAATGATCAGAAACCTACTAAGTTTCTTAGAAGTGGTGAGGTGGGGACTATGGTATTTTGCCAAGGAAATTACAAGCCTTAATCAACTTAAGTAAATAAGTGTAAATCCCCCTGACGCTTTGCAAATTGAAACAATTCTTAGGTTCCCTATATCCCACAGGGGGAAGCAGGCTGAGAAAGTCATGCAGCTTCCCACACGGTCACAGCCCCACCATCCATCTCAGACGTGCCAGAAGGATGGTAGAAAGGGAAAAGCGCCCAGAAGGAAACAGCCAGGGCTCCTAGAGAGAAATGGACCAGGGAGGGTGCTCCTCCTGGAGAGAGGACCTGGACATCAAGGTGCCTCCTCTGCCACCGACGGAGGAGGAGTCTGCATGATTTCTGCTCTCGTGGTTTCATCGTGGCCAGGAAGCCCTGACAGCGGTGTGCCACCCCTCCTTCCAAGTGGGATTTTTATTGCACCTCTCATCTGGATTTCAGCATTAGGTATGTACACATATGTGCATACACATACATGCACCCATACATACTGATGTTTGTGAGGGTGAGGAGCACAGATAATTTGCTGTGCTTTGTCCATGGCCTCAGGAGCAAAGGAGAAACCTCTGGACACGATGGAGAAGATATGGGATCGCCCAGAGATCCGAACTCGAGCTGATCGCTAATCACAGAGACTGGATGGGACTCTGGGTCATCTGCCCCGGGCAGGGCGTGTGTGCGTCCATGGATGGGAGAGAGTGGATGCACACTGAGCGCCCGAAGTACAGACGGGCAGACCCATCAGTGCCTGCTGGTGTCTCTGTGCTTCTCTCTCTTCCCAGCTTTCTGGAAATTAGGTTGGAAAATGAACGTGAACCTGGCAAAGCAATAGGGAGAAAGGAAGTCGTTGCCCGTCTGTCCCTTCCTCCCAGCCTCTGCGGTCGCAGCGGTCACCCTGGGGCCCCAGGGTCTGCATGACCGGAGGCCCCTCCGGGACGGGAGCTGCCTTAGTTGGGGCCCCACGGTCTCAGGTTCCGACGTGACCGAGAATTAAGCTGTATCATGGCAAACCCCTAGGATTTGAGGGCCTGTTGTCTTAATTACCCTCATCGATAAGAGGACTCAAATGTCAAATTTTTTATTTGAAATATCCCCAATTTTCAAGCACAGCAAAGCATAACAATTCATAGTTGAAATTAGAGCCTTTGACATCCGTGTCAGTCTGTCCATTCTTCTCATTATCTGTGTTGCGATCAGACTTTATTCAAAGATCAAATTTCGGCTGTGTCCACGCAAACCCAGTCAGACTGGGGGAAGGGGAAATCTGCTCAGCTTTCCTGTCTCCTCTCAAGGGTGGGCTCCAGCTACAGCTGACCCTTGAACAACATGAGCTTGAACTACGAGCTCGATAAATATTTTGAAAATATTTTTGGAGATGTGAAACAAATCTTCTACCTTTAGGAAGAATACAGTATATAATACATATAATACACAAAATATGTGTTTGTCAACTGTTTCTGTTATGGTAATATTTCCACTCAACAGTAGGCTATTTGTAGTTAAGTTTTTGGAAAGTCAAAAGTTATACACAGGATTTCCGACTGTGTGGGGCTCCGTCCTCTACACTGTTCTCTCTGTTCTCACACTGTCCAAGGGTTAACAGAGATTCCATTCCCAGCATCCTTCTTCCCTCAGTAGAACTGACCACTCTGTCTTGGTTTCCCCATTGATGGATTTCATCTTAAATAAGAGAAATCAACTCCAGCTAGTTTATTTAGAAAAACTGTTCATTTATTAAAGTATATTGGGTAGCTTATGGGTCTTTTGGTGAGACAGAGAACAGTCATGGAGGGTGCACAGCTGAAATCATGCCACAGAGCTGGCTGAAGGGAGACTTCACTGCCGCCATCGGAAGCTCAGACCTTCAGCACCTATCCTAACACCAAGAGCCTTGGGCCTTCATAAATACTACTTCATCCTCTGACACCCTGCAACTTAGAGCTGCCACCACACAGGGCCTGATTTTTCTCTTTATTAGCTCCCTCTTCAAAATATAGCCTGTATTATAACTGAAAACTAAAGTTGGAAAGTGAGTAAACACTTCCCCGGAGAGGAACAGGAAGCAGAGAACTTGAGGAATTTCCCAAACACATGAAAACTGGTCAGGGTCTAGGTAGCCAAAAGGTGACTGATTTCCATTACAACCACATACATACTGCCACAGTGGACCATAACAGGGATTTATAATAGACACTTAATAAATATCCGTAGGATGCAATAATAAAGAATGACCAGGATGGAAGCATTTGGTTATTGCTATTCACACAGCATCGTTTCAAATGACGCCAGAGTAATCAGACTGTATGGCATGGCCGTATGTCTCAGCGAGTTCAACAGAATTATGATTTCCGTCCTGTCCAGTTCAAGAGCAATCAGAGGCAGAGCTACAGAGAACGAGCTCCGACAGACACACTCAGTCCTTCCTGCAGGCGGAGAAGAGGCGCTCAGAGCTTAATAGGACACTGAAGAATGCTGACAAGGCTTCCACCATCAAAGTGAAGTGGGGAATTAAGAGCAATTTTCCTGACACTCCAGACAAAAGCAGGCAGCCTGGCTGGATTATCTCGGTCACTGCTTCAAACTCCCAGATTCATTTTGCCCATGGAGAACTATCCTATTAGCTGCAGTTCCACAGAGGAACTAACTCAGAAACAAGCTCAGGGGGAAAACAGCGTCATTCCTAACAATCCTCTTTCAACGATGCTTAAATATCTGTGATTTTTGGTCATATTAATCCAGGATGGATTTAAAAGTGTGACTCTTTGGAGATGGATTACAAATGTCACACACTCTTAACTCGCCATTATGTTTAAAGCAGAATGTGCCAAACCAAACGATAAAAACTGAGCATCCAGTTCTCTCTGCAGGATTCCCCCATGATTGTGATAGGAACGAGTCATCCACAGTGCTATTTGGGCTGGTAAAGCCATTATAATAAAGTGTGTAATTAGGTCAGTCCCCATATGTCCAGAGAATGGCTGCACACTCCCCTTCTTCTCTGACGTGGCAGCTTTGCCTCTGCGGCACGCAGGGCGCTGCCCATCAACACAACTCCAGTTAAAGACTGATGTCTGTGACCCAGAGGCTGGGACAGTGAGGTCTGTGTACTTGGGACAAGGTTCTATATGCTCTGCAGTGGTGTCTTTCCTGCCACCCCCATTCTTCTCTTGATCAGTGAAAAAACTAAGGTGGGGATAACCAACGTATTAATGCTACCGAAACTGGTTTTGCTCATTTTATTTTAATTTGCTTAAATCAAGCTCCATTTCGGTTCTGGTTTCCTTTCAGAGGTGGGGATGTGGTTTGGACTTGCCTAGTTCTCATCTGCTTGCCCATTAGTTTTTTTTCTCATTATTTTCTGATACTGTAATAAATTATGGTACAGTATCACCAAAAGCCAAAATATTTTCTAGAATAATGCTAAGAAAGTAAAAAAGATGCAATGGGATAAGTGAATTTTCTACATTCTGCAGGGAAATGTATGCCCATCCTCATTAAGTGAATTTAGCTTTTCAGACACATGTGGCACGTTCCGTCTCCCTGCTGAAATCCTTCTTTCCCAAGCAGCAGCTTGGTCCATCTAGCTTGATGTCTTAACTGGGGAAATGAAAAAGCCTGGAATTAAGTGGTTGTTCTTCACCTGCAGAGGCACAGAACAAAAACAGGGACCTACGTCTGTACTTATTTTAGTTCTGTATGTCATGCATCGCTTCTTGGGAGATAAGCACTCCCTGAACGCTGCTAACTGGGATAATCATACGGCACCCTAAGCAGGGAACATAACAGCACTGTGAGTGTCCAAGGGTTTAAACAATTCGTACTGATTTTGTATGGTGTACAATTTAAAGATTCAGAATGTCTTCCTTTTTCCTTTAAGAACAGCTTTCATCTTTTTGCTCCTGATCATTATACATGGAGGTGCATCTTCACAGTCAAATGTGATACCGATAAATTTAAACCTCTGCAAAACTAGAAAAGTTCTACTGGCACTTACCCTACACAGTGGTGGCCTTGGCCGGCTCAGCCTGTGATTGTTGGAGCCTGAGAAGTCGGCTGAAGCTCACCCATGTCTGAAACTGTCTAAAATTGGTAAGCTGGCATCAAGATCTTAATATAATTGATAAGAAATTATTCAATTAGGATATATAAGTGACAAAGATCATTTTGAAATAGTATGCAGACACAAAGAAATGCTTAAATGTATAAGGAAATTACATAACATATGTAAGATGTGATTAATTATAGTGTAGTAAAAACAAGGCAAGTGAATTTCTTAAAAGCACACTTCAATAAGCTTCGCTCACTTATTCATTCACTCACTCAACAAACAGTTGTCTCTGCTCTAGGGAAAGAAGAGACACTCTGGAGAGAGCTGGAGACTTCGTGGCTGAACCAGACATTCTGTCTTCAGAAAGCTCAAAGATTAATTTCTGAGTAAATATATATATAAGGCAAAAGTAGTAGCAATCAATATTCCTAGAATAAAATGGAATTTCACCCTTTCTTAGCTAAACAATTTATGTTAGTTTTTCTATTAGGTAACTGATCAAAGAAATCAGGTCACGTAGAAATTACGGTATACAGATAATGAAATGGTGAGAACAGCGTACTTTCTGAAATTAGTTCACTATACAATTGTTTTGAGCTAATTATATCCATTTTTAATGTCAGTGGGGGTCTGTCATGATGTCCCCTCTTTCATTTCTGATACTATTAATTTGTTTCTTCTCTCTTTTTTTCTTAGTTAGCTTGACTAAGGGTTTATTGATTTTACTGATCTTTTCAGAGAAGCAACTTTCAGTTGTGTTAGCTTCTATTGATTTCTTATTTACAGCTTCACTGATTTCTGTTCTAGTTGTTTATTATTTCTTTTCTCCTGCTTAGTTTGGATTTAATTTGTTTTTCTTTTTGTCGTTTCTGGAGGTGAAATCTTAGATTACGGGTTTTAAATCTTTCTTCTTCTACAGTATTGCATTCAGTGCTATAAAATTCCCTTTTAAACAATGCTTTTGCTGCATCAAACAAATTCTGATGAGATATATTTTCATTTTCATTTAGTTCAAAATATTTTTAATTCCTTTTGAGACTTCTCCTTTGACCTCATTAAAAGTGTGGTATTTAACCTCCAAATATATTGAGATGTTCTAGTTCTCGTTCTGTTGGTAATTTCTACTATAATTTCTGTATTAAGGTATGATATATGACCAACAGTGTGGTTTATGTTAGTGAATTTTTTATTTAAGCTTGAGAAGAATGTTTATTCTGCTGTTACTGGATGCAACAGTCTGTAGGTGTCAGTTATATCCATCTAATTGATGGAATTACTGAGCTCAACTATTTCCTTATAGATTTTCTGCCTTCGAATCTGTACATCTCTGGTAAAGATGTGTCAGAGTCTCCAATTATAATGTGGATGTATCTATTTCTTCCTTGCAGTTCTCATACTTTGCCTCACATATCATTACACTCTGTTGTTAGGTGCATGCATGTTTAGTATTGGTATTGTTACGTCTTCTTGGAGTTCTGACTCCTTTATCATTATGTAACACCTCTCTTGTCCCTGACAACAGCCCCTGCTCTGAGGTCTGCTCTATCTGAAATTAATATAACTACTCCTGCTTATTTTTGGTTAGTGTTAATATGACATAATTTTTACTATCTCTTTACTTTCCATCTATGTCTTTATATTTAAAGTGGTTCTCCTATAGACAAAATTTTTTATCCTGCAACTTTACCAAACTTATTTATTAATTCTAATAGTTTTTGATGGAGTCTTTAGGGTTTTCTGTACATAATGTCATTTCATCAGCAAATTGTGACAGTTTAACTTTTTCCTCTCCTGGATATCTTTTACTTTTTTTTTTTTTTTGCCTAACTTCTCTGCCTACAACTTCCAATCCTATGTTGAATAGAAATGGTAAACATGGTCATCCTTGTCTTGTTCCTGATATTTGAGGAAAATATTTTATCTTTTTTTTTATCATAAATGAAGGTTGAAATTTGTCAAATGCTTTTTCTGCATCTATTGAAATATTTACATGAATTCCTAAGTTATTCATAAGATTATCTTGTACGTTTTAGACATTTTATAATTGGTATGATACTCTGTATTTTGTTGCATTTTTGTTCAATGTTGTGGAATTCAACCAGATTAATAAAAGCTGTTCCAGATCATTTTCATGGAGGCAGTATTTTCCATCATATTAATAGACTATAGCTTTTTTTTTCCTAGTAGTTGGACTTTCAGGTCATTTCCAGTTTTGTGTTTTGCTTTGTTTTGCTATTGCAATATTACAGTGACCATTATTATTCAAATATATATATATATTATATATATATATGAAAGGTTTTCTAAAACAGGTCTTTAGACTTTGGTAAAGGCATTCTTTTGGATACACATGTCTCCATGAGATGTGTGAGCACAGCACTTTAAGCGGAAAAAATGCATTTCAACACCCACTTCATTTTTGCCTACAGGGATGTGCCGAGAAGCTTCCTGTGGTGGAGATGCCATGCGGTTCCTACTTTCCCTTCCCTCCTTTCAAAGTCACTCTTTTCTCATTCTACATCCACCTACCAGAATGTCTGATATAAACAGTACTGACAATGTCAAGTGCTAGTGAGGATGAGGAGCCATGCGAACTTTCATAAATGGCTGATAAAGGCAAAATTGTATAGCTACTCTTCAAAGTGGCTTGACAGTTTCTTAAAACATTAAACATATACTTAACATGTGATTCAGCAGTCCCATTCTTATGTACTTATCTTAGAGAAGTGAAAATCTAGGTTGACATGAAAACCTACACACAGAAGTTTACAGCTGCTTTGTCCATAATTGCCCTAGACTGGAAACCATCCAAATGTCCTTTAATGGATGAATGGATAAACAAATGCTGAATTCCACTCAGCAGCAAAAAGGAATGAACTTACATAAATATCAAAGGCATCATGTAAATGAAAAATTATGGTCTCAAAATGTTACATACTGTATGAATCATTTATGTAACATTCTGAGGAAGACACATATGTAGTTATGGAGACCATACCCGTGTTTGCCAAGAGTGAAGTGCGGTGTGGAGGGAGAGCATGACTATAAAGGTATCAGGTGGCACAAAGGAGACTTTTTGGGGAACAGGGCTGATGCAACTATTGTTTCCTCATTGTCATCGTGTTTACATGAATCTATACCGGTGCTAATATTTAAAAACCTGTGAATAAATATTTCCGTATATTATTTTAAAGCAAAATAACAAATAAAATTAAATAAAACCTGTGTATTCATTTGCAATTTTACCATGGAACACTGCTCCAAAATAGAAAAATTCCTTGAGTACCAAAAGTATAGTTTGAAAAATTGAAGTTTATATATAAGAAGTCAGTAACTCTATTGACTATATAACATAACTTTATGCAGGGTAGGTGGCTCATAATTTTTTATTTTCAACAAAATTTTAGTAGGATATAATCCTTTTGTTAGTTAATTTATTATTTTTTTTCATTAAACTTTTGTTTTATTAGGTCTTAAAATTCTGTGACAGATTTTTGGTTGCTTCCATTAAAAAGTACTGATTTTATAAAGTAATAACCTAAAACAGCCACACACACAAAATAAGACAAATGTTCTGCAAACCATTCTCCATTTCTTCAAGGTATTGTGATGCATTGTTATCATTAAATGGTCTTTTACTATTAAACTTAAAGGGCCAATTGAGACCAATAGTTCCGAGACCTTTCTTCCAACACTGATTAAGGCAGGGCAGCAGGGATTGGGGATAACACATATTTAGCCTTCTGAGCTTTCTGGGCGGACTGGGTGACCTCTCAGCTCCAGCTGCCTTTCCACTGCTTTGATGACACCGATGGCACCCGAGTGTCTCACGTCATGAACAGCAAACCATCCAGAGGAGGGCAGTCAGAGCAGCTCTTAGCTGCCAGGAACCACACCGATAATGACAGCATCATCGGATTTCAAGGACTTGGGACTGTGTTCCAGCTTTTCCCAGAACTATGATCAATCTTCTCCTTCAGCTCAACAAACTTGTGAGCCATGGGAGTTGTGTGATGAGCCAGCACTGAGCTGGCCTGCATGGCTCGGGATGATCATGGAGAAGAGATGTGCATTTAGTGAGCCTCCCAGACAAGCCCTGGCAGGAAGTGGGAACATGTCACTTTAAATACCTGAGCTGTGAAGCCAGCTGCTTCCATCGGTGGGTAAATTTTGCTGTCACCAGCCACATTGCCCACAACGAACATCTTTGACAAACATGTTCTTGACATTGAAGCCCACACTGTTCCCAGGAAGAGCCTCTCTCAAAGCTTAATGGTACATTTCAACAGACTTGAATTCAGGTATAACATTGGCTGGAGCAAAGATGGACACCATGCAGGGTTTGAGGGCACCAGTCTCCATTCTAGTACTCCCATGGGGACTGTACCAATACCACTGATTCTGTACACATCCTGGAGGGGCAGGTGCAAGGGCCTGTCAGCGGGATGAGTTGGTGGCAGGATACGATCCAGAGCTTCCAGAGCGTGGTCCCACTGGCACTGCCATCTTTATGAGTGACTTCCATCTCTGAACCAAGGCATGTCAGCCCTTGGCTCCTATGTGTTGTCACCAACCAAACGGAAACTGGCACACATGCTGCTGTGTCGGGTTGTGGCCGGTCTTCATGTAGGTGCAGACTCCTCGCATCTCCTCTGGCTGTGGGGTGGCTCAGCGGAATCCACTCTGTTAGCACCAACAACCAGCTGTTTCACACCCAGTGTGTAGGCCAGAAGGGCATGCTCATGGGTCCGCCCATCCTTGGAGACGCCTGCTTCAAATTCACCAATGCCAGCAGCACTAATCAGGACAGCGCAACCAGCTGGAGATGTGCCTATAATCACGTTTTTGATGGAGTCTGTGTCCCGGGGC